>CAUOFW020007079.1:0-22106 GCA_963454935.2 Ilex paraguariensis | reverse complement strand
TTCTAGAAAAATCATGGCCATGGTAAAGTCGTTCAAGGATTCTCTTAAAGCTGATATTTAACTTGCCAATACTCTGTAAATCTCTCTCTCTCTGATTTTTTTTTTCCTCTATTTTTTTATCTCAGAATTGAATGTTGTTGTAAAGCTTTATTATCCTTGTTTTTTTTTTTTTTTTCCCGGCTTTATTTTGGACCGATGATCATGGGAAATTAGTTACCAATACTTTCTAAATCTACCTCTTTGTCTTTGATTTTTTTATTTTTTTCTAAATCCACCTTTTTGTCTCTGATTTTGTTTTCCTCTTTTTTTTTTTTTTAAATCTCTGTTCGAAAGTTGTTGTAAAGCTTTATAATTAATTTTTTTTGTGCGTTGTTTGACTCAAAATCATGAAAAATCTGTTGGGGAGCTCTTATTCTATGTCGTTTTAAATTCCATAATATTTGTATTTGCATTAATTCGTGTGATTGGGGGGTATAAATGCCTGACAAACCCAAATGAAAAAACTGTTAGTCCGGGTTTTTTGGCAATCAATTATTTGTAGTGGTTTGATGAATTTCGGTGTTGGGTAACAGGTGATTGAATTGTATGGTGTTGGATGAAAGGAAAAAATGACATCAAACGTGGGGATGCATGAGGAACACTTCCTTCACAATGTTTTCAGGTAGTGGGTTTTTAGTTTCTAATTCTCTTTTTATGTTTATCTTTATGTTTATCTTTACTTGATTGCATAATTTTTCTATAAAAGCTCAATACGGTCATCAGGGGGATTATAGTGGATTATAAGAATTTTTGGGAAAACCAATTGAGTTATATTTTTCTTTTTTGAGTTACATAGAATATTTCATTTTTTCAACTATTTGTCGGGCTAAATACGTAAAATTGTAGAAATACACAATGGATTAGCCAATGGGCTAATTTCATCCATGTGTTAAAAGTCTTCAGAAAAGCAATTGACAGTTATATTTTTCTTCTTCGAGTTACATAGAATATTTTATATTTTCAACTTTTTTTCGGGCTAAATACGTATCAACAATTTGATGTCTTCATATGGATTTTAGTTGGGTTTGTTAATGAAATTGAAATCAAATCTTTGATCTAATGTTGTCTACCGATTGCTTTTGAAGTAGATTAATATGGATTTGTTTAAAAATAATGAAATTTGATACTACACCAATTTTTTTGGGTACTTTATGGAAATTGGGAATGTGTAATAACTATGCCGATTACTAATTGGATAAAGAAGGAAAAAAAAAAGGAGTGTTGCATTGGAAAAATTAACAAAAGTTGACATCAAATATTGGGGTTACATTGAGAAAGTTTTTTTGGGTAGGTTATCAGGTAGGATTTTCATTTTCGACTCGCATGGTTATGATTATTGGTTTACTTGCACAATCTTTACGAGTAAAAAAGAAAATAAATCTTACTTACGGTAAGTGTTCATTTTAGAAGTTGATTCTCATTTTTATTATAAGTGATTATTCCCTGATTTTGTATTGAGTGATAAAAATGTCATGTTTGACAAGAGGTTGTGAATTTAATTTCATTGACATTCTTTTATTGCAGGAGTAAAAAATTCAATGAGTAGTTAACATAATAACATGTTTTGAAGAATCAATTTAATAGAATCGCCTAATTAGAATTCTATTTATATGTTACACGGTTGCAATTGTCTTGATTACTAAGTTGCGCTAGCAACCATCTCAATATATATTTTTCACTTCATCTACATAGTAGTTGGATATCAAGAAATCATCCACTATTTTTTTTTTTTAAGAAATAAGATTTGTATTCATGTTGAAGTTGGTTTCTTTTATTTATTTCTTTTTTTTATTCTCTTGCTTTCGTAGCTTGATCAACATTGACGCAAAATAAACGGATGGTTAAACTGTAATTTTTTTTTTCTTTTATAACTAATAAGAAATGTGTATCATATGGGTTTATGTGTTGTCCAGGGAAAAAAGTTCGTTGTTTGGTCATTAATTGCATGAATATTAGTAGGTCTATGTTGTAGCAGGTAGTAAATTTTTTTATTAAAGCAGGATCATAGTTGGTGAGAACGATGACTTTGGGGTTCTGTCAAAAACTAGTGACCTCAATAAGTTTCAACAAAATTGAAAATAACCAACGCTCGAGTTTCAACTTTGTTTAGTGGATTTTAATTTTTTAATTGACGATTATTTGACTTATGGAGGATGAATGAATGTACTTAGTTATTCATATTAGCTTTAAGTTTTGTGTTAGTTCAGGGTGAATGAATATACTTAGTTATTCATAAATAGTGATAACAACAATATGTGATATGATGAGATTATTGATGCAAAATAGTTTTTATTTACGTATAGGTTTGATTATGAATTGTACACAAGTTGATATTGTGTACAAGATTATGTTTTTAAAGAGAAGTCTATCGATTTTTTTTAAATAATATATTGTTTATATTAACTTATGAAATTTTGTTTGTTACACCAACTATTTTGATATGAGATTCATATGTTTAGTTATAATTACGAGTACTGCTATTGAAATTTAATTTATTGACCTAATTTGTTGATCTAATTTACTATGACCTTTGGATTGACTGTGGAGTCCATCAAATATTGAAACTTAATGTTGATCAAATGGTTCTATTGAAACCACATTATTATGTCAAAAAATTAGGTCATATTTTTAAGTCCAAATAGTATTATTCTATAATTACATTCAATATGAACTTGTGATTGAATATTTAAATAGTAGATTATGGTGTAATGAAAGATATATTTACCAATATTCTCAATGTAAAATTATTTAATATGTCTTTTAATTGATCATAATTTTTTTTTATTATTACTTGGTCACGGAGAATTACTGGTAAGTAATATTGTAAAACAAGTTACGACCATCATTTTCGCCGGCGAATATGCATTATAAAAACTTCTGAGTTCTTACTTCAAACATCCTTAGATTTTAATCAGTTGAGTTTGACATATTGGTTCACCAAACATCCCACCTACCTTTCCACCGCTCTCTCCTATTTTCTAAACCATAACCATCAATTCCGCTTGCCCAAAAAAACGTAAAAACCATCAAAGCCATCGTCTAATTTAACGCCGTCAATTGCCCCCAACCTAACTCTTCTTCCGTTACATGCCCCCCACACCCATCTATAAATACACACCCACTCCAATTCTCCCACCAACACCCACCACGATTCTCCTCTCTCCTCCGCCCCATCGCCACCAGCCTCCGCCATGGATCTTCTTCTCCTAGAGAAGACCCTTTTAGGTCTCTTCTTTGCCATTATAGTTGCCACCGTTGTCTCTAAATTCCGAGGGAAGCGCTTCAAACTCCCTCCTGGACCCATCCCAATCCCTGTATTCGGAAACTGGCTCCAAGTCGGCGATGACTTAAACCACCGAAACCTCACAGATTTAGCGAAGAAATTCGGAGAAATCTTGTTACTCCGGATGGGACAACGCAATCTGGTGGTGGTCTCATCTCCTGAGCTCTCCAAAGAAGTTCTTCACACGCAAGGGGTCGAGTTCGGCTCAAGAACACGAAACGTCGTGTTCGATATCTTCACCGGAAAAGGTCAAGACATGGTGTTTACCGTTTACGGCGAACATTGGAGGAAGATGAGAAGGATTATGACTGTTCCATTCTTCACCAACAAAGTGGTTCAGCAGTATAGGCAGGGATGGGAGGAAGAGGCGGCGCGTGTGGTTGAAGATGTGAAGAACAACCCAGAAGCGGCGAAGAATGGGATTGTTTTGAGGAGGAGGTTGCAATTGATGATGTATAATAATATGTATAGGATAATGTTTGATCGGAGGTTTGAGAGTGAGGACGATCCGTTGTTTGTGAAGCTCAAGGCTTTGAATGGAGAGAGAAGTAGGTTGGCGCAGAGCTTTGAGTACAACTATGGTGATTTTATTCCCATTTTGAGGCCTTTCTTGAGGGGTTATTTGACGATCTGCAAGGAAGTGAAGGAGAGAAGGTTGCAGTTGTTCAAAGACTATTTCCTCGATGAGAGAAAGTAAGTTTATCATTTTTATTTTCCTGTTTCAATTTTTCAAGTTTTTATATTCATTTTTTCTCTAATCTTCTGTGTTTTTTAAGGTATTTCTATTTAATAATATAATATTATTTATACCTAATTTATATTTTTGTGAATCATCTATTAATAATAATGAGTAAGCGACATATTTATATATTTAATAAATCTCAATTAAATATAATTGATTGGTGAAGGAAAAATTAAAAAAGAATTATGTATGGGATAGTATAACCATGTATGGTCTTCAAATGGGCCAGCAAACTATTTGTAACGTGAGTGTTCATGTTCGAATGTGACACTTCCTGTCGTTAGTAAATGACTTCGGAGTTTTTTATTTTTATTTTTTTGATTCTATAATTAAAAGTGTACGAAAGCAGGTCGGATTGGAATTAGACCATTTATAAAGAATAAATTTATTATAATCTATGGCAAAAGAATTGTAATTTACTATTCATCTTTGTTATCACTTAAATTATTCTTAATTTCACTTAGAGTTTTGAACTTTTCAGAGGGGTTTACTATCCAAGGAGGCAGTGAGTGGATGGTGTGAGCGAGTGTTAACGGGCCTAATAAAATTTATTTCATTTATTTTTTGAAATGGTCTGTATGGTTGGATTCATTCAAATCATGCATTTAATTGAATTCTTACTAAACAATTTTAATATAATAGGACAAGTTGATTGGGGTCCCAATTATCAAAATAAAATATTATGTTATTAATCACTATAATTGATTTAAATGTAAGTCCTAATATTTATTAAAATCTGTTATTAATTTAATAGCTACAATTGATTAAGTCAATAAATCACATCAGCATTTTAGCTACAAATAACATTTTTCAAACAAAATTAAAACTTTAGTCCCATTGTGGCTGTGGCTGAACCAAGGAGAGATTAGTCAAAATGTGTATAAACTAGTGTTCAAAAATACAAAATTAAAACCTTATTTCTGATGACTTCTAGATTACACTTTTCGGACTTGTAATTATATGTTATATATTTATATAATAATTGATAATAATTATTATTATTTTGTATATTACAGGAAGCTTGCAAGCACAAAGCCAATGGACAACAGTGGGCTAAAATGCGCTATTGATCATATCCTCGAAGCCGAACAGAAGGGAGAGATCAACGAGGACAACGTCCTTTATATCGTTGAGAACATTAACGTAGCGGGTACGCTTTTACTTTCTCACCATTGCATCATCTTTTTTTTTTTTTTTATAATTTTCCTGATTATCTGTTATAAAAAATAGTTAATTTTGTCATTATATTTATGAGAATAAATTTTCACCTTAAATATAGTACCTTAAACTTTGCACTATAGTAGACCATCGGGCTTTAATTGTATGGAATTTACTTAACGAATAAAAGTCTCACTTCACTTGAATAGAAGAGGATGAGAAAAAGAGTGATTTATAAGTCTCCCTAAGATTTATAAGTAATTAAACAACTGGAAAATGTCACGATCCTGATGATTAGTTAGTGTTATTATCTAATTCAAATGCTCTCATTCTATGCATTTTTATGTTAAATTAATGAGCTAAATATGTTTGTCATGAAACAGCAATCGAGACCACACTATGGTCAATCGAATGGGGCATTGCAGAACTTGTTAACCACCCCGAAACCCAGAAGAAACTGCGACATGAGCTTGACACTGTGCTTGGACCCGGACACCAGATCACCGAGCCTGACACCTACAAACTCCCATACCTTCAGGCTGTGATCAAAGAGACCCTTCGCCTTCGTATGGCAATTCCTCTTCTGGTGCCACACATGAACCTACACGACGCAAAACTTGGGGGATATGACATCCCTGCTGAGAGCAAAATCTTGGTGAATGCTTGGTGGCTTGCCAATAACCCAGCACACTGGAAGAATCCGGAGGAGTTCAGGCCTGAGAGGTTCTTGGAAGAGGAGGCGAAGGTTGAGGCGAGTGGCAATGACTTCCGATACCTTCCATTTGGCGTTGGCAGAAGGAGCTGCCCTGGAATTATTCTTGCATTGCCTATTCTTGGTATCACTTTAGGGCGTTTGGTGCAGAATTTTGAGCTGTTGCCTCCTCCAGGACAGTCAAAGATAGATACTGCAGAGAAGGGTGGGCAGTTCAGTTTGCATATTCTGAAGCATTCCACCATTGTTGCAAAACCAAGATCATTTTGAGTTTGTTTCTATTTTGTACTCCGAAACTTTGTGTTGAGAAGGAAATTCTTCATGTCATCCTGAGTGGTCTTAAAATCTTATGGATTTGTAATGCTAATTCAAAATTCAAGCCAAGTACTATATGGGTGTGGTATTGCGAAGCAGATGCTTAAGCAAACAAGATGGCACAGCTTGGACGTAATTTAAATTGAGATTGTTTTTTTTTGGGTGGTAAAACTAGATGCCTGCTTACATTAATGAACAACTTTAGGCTGATGTAAAGATAGGGTGAAATACCCACCATTGTAATTTAAATCAATAAATCTACCTTTTTCAAACCAAAAATAAAAGAAAGAACAAATTACATTACACCCCTCAAATCACACACTTTTTCAAATTACACCTTAAACAATCATTTGAGTTTCACAATGATCAAATTATTAACTTTAATCTAATTTTTCACAATAAACAATAACAAAAATGCAAATGAGGGAAAAAAAAGAGTCAATCCCCACTAATCAACTCAAACAACAAACTCTTCAATTTTAAAGAATTCCCACTAATCTACACTTACTTCTCCTCTCTTTCTCCCCTACGGCAGAAGATGTCTTTTGGACTTTGAAATGCACCTATTTTCAGTAAATATTGTGAACATGATAAATTTTTTTTATGATCCTCTACATGTTTTGTTTCGATTATTCTTCAACTTTAGAATTGTGAAACTATAAATTTTGATATACATAATATATGTGTGTTGAGCAACTTTAATAGATTGTTCTTTCCTATAATCTGTTTGATAAAATACATATTAGAAAATTTGAATTTGATTTGTGTGTGCTATTCCAATCCCCTTCTTCTTTATTTCTTGTGGATTTCACAGTACCACAAAAAGAGGAACCAGTGATCAGAGCTCTCCGATGCTTGCATTAGCGTTTGAGTGATAGGACTCTCCGACACTCTTTATAATTATCTTTCAATGATAGGTGTGATGTCATAAATAATTTATATGATGACTTGTTTAATCTTACTAAGAGATATAAGGATCTTAAAAAAAAAATTAATTGTTTATTTTAATTTTAAATTACACAATTAATAAAAAAATAAATTATTATTTACAATATAAATATTGCGTGCTCTCTCGTATACCTTGTGACAACTTGCAAGGAACTAACTAGATAATTGAAATTGACTGAAAAATTCTCAAAATTCTTAGGGGAATGCTTGTGCCTATGAGATTCTAGTTGCACTTATAAACTCTAGAAAAAATAATATTATTTAGATTTAATTTATTTACATAATTTATTAATTTAATTATAAATCCAATTAAACAATTGTAACAAAACTACGTTATTAAGAGCATCTCCAACAACAAAATCTATTTTAGCTACTTCAAAAGTAACATTTTTTATTTTAGCTACTCATTTTTTTAATATACACTCTAATAAATTTTCTATATTTTTAACTACTCATTTTTAAATATTATTTCTCGTTCCTTTTGTATTATTTTATTTTGGGAATAGTAAAAGGGAGTAATTGAGAGAATTAAAGAAAGGAAAGGAAGAGAGAGAAAATATTATAAACAAATTTTACATATTGTTACAGTGATATTCTAAAAAATCTATTTTAGAGTATCTGAACATATTTTATTGGAGTATGATTTTTCGCTTTGGTTAGTTAAATTTTAGTTATTTTTGTGCTTTACAGCATCTCTTGGAGATGCTCTAATAGATTAAGTAAGATTCTTTACTTAGACCTAAAATAATGACATAATTTGTCATTATCATTCGTTTAATAGTATTTAGGAAAAACCCCATCCACAACCTCTATAATTACGTCTAAATTCAATGACACCCTCTTCTGATTTTGAAATTCATTGCACCTCTTATGATTTATACTTTCAAATCAATGATACCTAATTAACAGTAACTTCTGCCTTTGCCAATAGATAAAGCAGTGATTTAACTACACATTCTGTAAAAATGCCAAAATTATCCTTTATTATGTAAATAGACTAAAGTGCACTCAACTCTTTTTCCATTATGTATGCCCTAGCCAGCCAACAAGCATGATTTCTATCATGTTATCACAATGAATTTTTATTATTTTAAAGAGTTGCACGATAACTTTGTTATAATATTATTCATCATATTATTACTATTTGGTTACATAATCAAGTTTTTATAATTTTTATAGTTAAAAATAATTTTTTATAATAAAATTTATAATCAATAAAGTCAATGTTAAAATTTCATCAATTTTTAACTTTTTTGCTACCGCCTATCCTCTACAACATTACTCGACCACTGTTTACACATCACCTTTTATATATAAAATTTAAATATTATTTGATAAATTTAATATTAATTGTATAAATTTAGTCTTAATTTGATAAATTTAAATATTAATTTAGAGTTAATTTGATAAAATTAAATATTAATTTAGTATAAATTTGATAAAATTTAATGTTAGTTGAACAAATTTGAATATTGCTTTAATGAAATTAAATGTTTATTTGCTGTTACATTAAACAAATGGGTTAAATGTTAAATTAATATAATTTAAAATTTTACTTAATTAAATTTTAATTTAATAAAATTAAATGTTAATTTAATATTGATTTGATAAATTAAATAATAATTTAATGTTAAATTAAATAGATAATATTAATTTGATGAAATAAAATATTATATTAATATAACTAAATACTAATTTGATAAAATTAAAAATCAATTTTGTGTTGATTTGATGAAAAAAATGTTAATTTAATTTAAATTAAATAAAAGATATTTATTTAATAAAATTAAATATTAAATTGATGAACCTAAAAACTAATATAATAGAACTCAAAAAGAGTGCATTAAATTATCAAAATTAGGTGAGAGTGTTATTAGAGTTAGGTGTTGTTAATGTTAAATTTATTTACAGGGAATGCTTTATCCTATTAAATTCTCAAGAGTATTTTTATAAATCGACCATCGCCATTAACATCTTAACTAGATAAACAAGTAAAGTTTCAAAATCAAGAAGAAATATCACTGAATTTAAAACTAACTATAAGAAATATGGATAAAATTTTCCCTTGCATTTATTAAAATTTACTATTAATTTAATAATTGTGATTGATTAAATATTTTTACAAATAACAATTTCTAAAGTTTAAATAGTATTACTCATCTTAAAATCTCACACAAAGCTATTGTTGATTTGCTGCAAAAATTTTAAGAGGAACTCCAACTCACTCTCTATCTTTTTTTTTTAGTTATTTTAGCTAGCAAAATACTAAAAATATCCTCCGATTCGCTTTCTATCTCATTCTATATTTCACCCAAATAGCTCTAGTCATTTGGCATCTAAAAATTCTCTTTTTCTCTCCACATATATGTTGCAATCCCTTTTAAATTATTAGAAGTTAGCAAAAGTTAAATAAAATAATTAATTAAAATAGAGAGAATGGGAAATTGAAATAAACTTCTGATGAAGCAGACTCTCTAAAATCGATAATGTAATATTTAATTATATTTTTTTAAAAAAATCTCTCATGTTCATCAATCTATCAGATTTCAAGGGTGTCAATCGTGTCACTTTTGATCGTATTATTTTCGTATCATATCACTTTCAGTATGTGTCATATTTGTATCAATATTCATGTTAATAAAAAATTATTTAATTTGACAACAACTAAAATAATATTATTTAAAAAATTATAAAATTCTTATTTTCTATCTAAAATACTCATTAATAATTATTTTCTATCTACAATACTCATTAATCGTTTAATCGTCTTATTCGTGTCAAACTTTAATTTGACACATTTATTCCTCGTGGCAATGAATCGTGTTTTTTTCAGATTCGTGTCGAGTTCGTTTAAGTCAGATTCGTATTTGAGTCAAAAATTAACAGCCCTTTCAAAACACAAAAAATAGAAAAGTAATTCAACTTTAGGAAAAATTTCACCTAACCCATGGAAAAATACATTTTCTTTCCAGAAAATAAAAAGTGAAAAACACATGCAGAAGATTATATACAGTACTATATACTTTGAATATATACAATCAGAAAAATACATGGTTGCATATATATTTAAATATAAAAACTCAAGAAAGATAGAGAAAATAAAGATGTGGGTCTAATCCAGGCCCTCTCATCAGGAGAAAGGAATCAGAGAGGGCAGACATGATGACCCGTTTCAAATTCAATCTCTGTGCACATTACCATGCTTCCTTCATCTCAAAACAATCCAGAGCATCGGCTTATTGTACACAGATCTAATCTTTCTTATTAACAGAATCGGCGAAATGAGTACGACACTTGATACAACACAAAACTCTCATATATTTCTCAAAAATTAGACGAAAAGCAAAACGAGAGATTACTCACGCTCATCAAAATAGATGATGGAGAAGAGAGATTCGGAGGGCTGGACTGTGGACACTGCGGGGGTTATAATCCATCTCCTTCTCCTACTCGGGTTTTATAGTGGCTTAGTGGAGATGTTAGGGTTTTCACCTCTCCCTTGCCAAAAGACTTAAGAGCCCCCATCTCTTTATTGTGAAATGACGATATTGCCCAGCCAGCCCCCTCCCTTTTCGCCTCTCGGACTGTTCTTGGGCTCGTCTTGCTCAGTGAGTCCACATGTCTTAGGGCTTTTCCCCTTCCTATGGGCTATGGCACCGCGTTTTTGGATCTCCCTTTATACTTGGCTGTTGGGCTTGTAATTTGCAGTGAGTCCACTTGTCCTTGGTCTTAACCGGGGGCCTATGGGACTACTTGACCGATCAGGCAATGTAAACGGGATTATTTTTGACGGAACTAATAACAGAAACTAACGAAAATATTACGTTATATCACTTTTAATACATTAAAGACTCGTTTGTTAGATGTATTATAAGAGAATTAAATATTAAATTATATTATTTTTTATTTAATAGAGCTTAATACTTTATTTGATAAACAAATTTGATACTGTGTCAATTTCAAAAATATATACTGATCGTATACTTATCGTATATTTTTTATACGATAGAGTTGTATTATGGAGAAATTTTAATACCACCAAGAGAGGTGGTATTATAATTCAACTCAAACGTATTATTCTACACATTTACTATTATAACCTCTCAACTGATAAAATTTAGTTGTCATCAATGTAACAAATACTGATTGAAGGTATTTTTGTTAATTTAATACTAATATCATGAAATAATGTCATAACCAAACAAGTGATTGGATTAAATAATTACTATCAAATGATTATATTGTGTATTATCAAACACTAGGGTGGTCTAGTGGTGGTACCGACCTTACTCCTCACTCAAATATTGGGTGTTCGAGTCCTGAAGACCTCATTAGGGCTTGCTGGTTAGTCGCTATGTTAGCCTAATTAGGTCTGGTTCCAAGAGGTGTTTCAGTTGCGGTCAATAGCCTTATGATCCCTTCAGTGAGGGCCTACCAGAGTAATCTTTGAGCGCTCTCTTTTGCCCCCCACCCTTTTTTTTAAAAAAAATACTATATAAAATTACGTATTATTTTAATATCTTATTTAATATTATCTTTTATCTATATGTATTGTATTAGACTATATTATTTTATCCGATCCATCTATTTATAATACGACAAACAAACAAGTTCTAAGAGTACAATGTACAAAATTTAATCTTTTGGGGTGCAACACTTCTCAATTCGGGTCACATATTTCTCCAATATACTATGTTTGTATGGTGACATGGTGTTCTACGGGTGTAAAATGTAATTCTCTCTAAAACTTTATTATCAATCCATTGAATTTGGTTGAAATTAAGATAATCGTATTATTTATTTTGGGTCAAAAATTTATCTTTTCCACGTTTGCATGGATTGGGTTTGGACAAAAAAACAAAATTACAGTCCATTTTAATTTTCAAACAGTACCCAGTTGTTGTTTCTTATTTATAAGAAGGGTTTTTTGAACGTAGATACAATTTTTTAGACTTATTTGAGCAAAATTGTATGGATAAATTATTTACTCTATTAAGTACAATTTTTTATAAAATTTTTTGTGTATAGGTACAAAAATCAAATGAATTAAAAACATTTTTACTTAAACACGCTTCCTTAAATTATACAGTCATTATTAGCAGTTATTTGAAGAAATAAATATGTGAAGATTAATAATAGTAATGAGAGGTAAAATAGGGGCATTAATAATCAAAACTCTTCTTCTTCGACAACAGGGTTCTATGGTAATGAGATTTGATTAGAACGTCACAAATTATATGAATAAACACTGAATTTTTCAAAAAAAAAAAAGAGAATTGACCAAGATGTTTTGTTATATATTATGTATTGTTCATTGTTGGGATATAGGAAAAAAATAAATTCTTTGTTTTTTTTAATGAGTGTAACTATTGTTGTGATGAGTGTAACTGTTTTTTAATGGATGTAATTATTTTTTTAATAGTGTAACTGTCTTTTAATGGATGTAACTATTTTTTTAATAGATGTAACTGTTTTTTAATAAGTGTAACTATTTTTTTAATGAGTATAACAATCACAATTTCATGCAATTGTTAAGGCATGATAGTATAATAATGTCGTTGTACTAAATGATGTAACTATTTAGTTTATATAAACAACGGAATAACAAATTGGATTGGTATCATAATTTTGTGTAATTATTTTGTGTAACTGTTTGACTTATTATAACGCATGAGTAACTGTTTGATATGTTTTTACCAAATGATAATATTGTCATTTTTTAAAAATATACACTTTCACCCAAATAAGATTTTGTGTCATATTTTTGCTCAATTAAGTCTAAAAAATTGTACCGACTTCTAAATCCCTAAGAAGAATCTAACCTAAACCTAGCGTGAATTCACCATTCAAGTTCAACTTCATTTAAACCTGTATTTTAACCAAAGTTGTACAATCCCAAAACCAAATGGACCTGAATACTTATGGTGTGTTTGGTAGAATGGACAAAAAAATTGAAGGATGAAAAATGAGAACAATATTCTTTCTATCATTTAAGGGAGAAATCCTTCTTTACCTTCTTTGTATTTGATAGGAGAGATAAAAAATAGGAATAATTAATTTTTTTTATGTTTAGTAGAAATAAAAAAAGTTTAAATATCTATTTTATCATTATATATATATATATATATGAAATTAATGTATACATAATACATAAGAGCATCTCTAACTTTGATTCAAATTTAGACTCAAATTTAAATTTGAGTAAAAAAATCCAAAAAACTTACTCCAACATTTAACTCAAATTTATACCAAAATTTAGAAAGACTTATTTTTTTACTCAAATTATGAGAGATTCAAATCCTTACCTAAATCTTTAATACTGAGATTTCACTCTCTTTTGAAGATTCAATTACTATCTTTATTATTTTTTAAATTTGGGTTTTTCCTTATTTAAATTTGAACTTATCTATAAGAATTTTTTTATATCAAATCAAACTTTTTACTTAAAGGTTAATTTAAATTTGAATAAAATTTTAAATCATGGTTGGAGATGTTCTAATAGATAAATATAATATATGTATATATTAAACAATATATATGCAAATAACATACATTTCAACACACATAATTAAATTTTCACCCATTTTTCCTTCTAATTTGGAAGGGATGATTTTAACGAGTCAAAAGGAAAACGAATTCATCAATTTTTGTATCCTTTAAATTTTTCTTTTTTATTAAATATGATGTTTTATCTGTTCTTCAAACTTTTTATTTTTTTAATTTTTCATCTATCTATTTTTTTGTCGTACCAAACAACGCATTAGATTGACTCAATTGGTGGATTATGTTAGCAAAGAGAGAAATGAAAACACAGTCAACAAACGATTAGGATATGTTCATGAAGGGTTAATCCTAATTCCTACCGATGATTTAAAAAAAAAGGTTTGACATGTTGATGGAACAACTTTCTGGTCACTTTGTCTTCATTGTTGCTCCTTCAGCTTTTCTGATCAGTATCTTTCTGTGGTGTTGTGGGTTTTGCTTCGTTTACCTTCCCATGCAAAGCATCCCATTACAAGGTTGGCCTAATCGCATCATGTAATATCTCAGTTTCTTAACATCCGATTGCTTGAGAGGTTTTAGCATGAACTCTTGAGCTCCTTCTTCCAAACACCTATTTGAGTCCCCCAAAAAAAAAAGTAGGGAAAAAAGGAAGAACATAAATAAATATGGATCAACATCACCATTCTATTCATAAACGTCATATAAGAGAGAGATTGAAGTTTATAATATAAGCGAGTGATTTACTTGTTGATTCGGGTTGGGACGTTTTCAGATGACACAATTACTACAGGTATCTCTCTCAAGTTAGACGATTCCTGTTAAAGAAAATGAAAAAAAAAAACAAAGAATAATTATATTCTTCAAATGCAATAGTCATCAATCAGTTCAGACTGTTGATTAACCATGGTTGCCAAAGAAAAATAAGGGACAGTAGAAGTGAATCTAAGAATTAAATTACCTTAACTTTTTTAAGTAGCTCATATCCCGTCATTCCTGGCATACAGTAGTCGGTAATTATCAAGTTTACCTTCAAGTCCTGCAAGAAAGTGAATTTTGTTTAACATTGGAATTCGCGACTAATCAAATGAATACATTAAATTAGGTTCGTAATTAAGTATTCAAATTATGTCTCTAAAACATTGCTAAAACAAACACACGATATTCATGTGGTTGCCAGGATGACATGAGAAATTAAAGTTGCATATCTTAGAATAACACTGAGGTTGATAGATTTTCATTTTGGTCTGAGCTGCAAGGAAAGGATCAGCACTTACACTGTTGTCAACAGTGTGTTGTCCATCTCCCAAACCCAGAAACTCCAATGCTCTCTGCCCGTTCTCTGCTGTAGTCACTGCCACAACGATGCGCCATCCATAGATAATTTTACGTTAACATCGAGAATTATAGTTAATAATTCAATAATTATATCAAAAATGATTTAAAATAATAAATGGTTCATATTCATTATGCCCAAAAAAATAATGGGCCAATAAGCGATTGACCAAGATTAAGTTATAACCACATTGGGATCCGCATATAAGGCAAAACCGCACCGGTGGAAATAGGTATAATTTCTATCAAGCCGCTTAAGTCTCGTATTCGTTGTTCTTCATTGTTCTTTTTTTTTTTTCTATTATATTGATTGTTCACCATGGCACATTTGGCAACAAAATTATATATAGAAGAAGAGATGTATGTAGAGCACATCAAGTATATGAGTAGTGGGGTTAGCATTAAAACACTAGCATTAACATGAAGACAGCAAATGAAAATAAATAAATAAAGATGGAGAAGAATGTATTTATGAAAGGTAAAAGATGAGACTTGAGAGGAGAAATTAAATACCTTTGCATGCGCAGTTGGTGAGAAGCCTCTCAATCAATTTGCGGTCCACTAAACTGTCATCAACAGCTAAAACATGAGGTCTCTCTTCTTCATCCAAACCCTTTGAAGATGATGAAGAAGAAGAAGAAGAAGCCATTTTTCTTTCTTCTCTCCCAATAACCAAACAACCCACAAATCCTTTGAAGAAGAAACCAAAGTACTGCCTATGGTAAACCAGACACAAAAACAAAACGTATTCTGAGTTTCTGACAAAACCACACCACCCAAAGGTACAACTATGAACTGTGTTTTGGAGAGAGAGAGAGAGTTGGGGGGGGGGGGGGGCTATAATATATAGTGAACAAAGAGAGCACACATATGCATTCGTGTATGACTATGAAGAATGGGAAAGAGTAAGAAATCGTAATAATATCGGGTCACAGATATTTCGTGATCTTTTTGGGTCATTGGGATACGATTGCAGACGCAGAAACAGAGGAGAGAGAGAAAGACCCTTTCTTCTTTATATCTCTAACCTTTCTTCATCCTAATCCTTTCCACTTCCAATATATCCTCTGAGAATCAGATCGCTCTTCAGAGATCCATCCAGCTCAGTACTGAATCCTCCCTTTTCTGACTTTTTTTGAACTTGTACTTTCCCCAGACACACAAAAAAACGATCCTTACTACAAAATATGTCTTCACTTTTATATGGATCCGGATTATCTTGGTTTGTCATTATACTTCTGATAGCTATAAAATATGGGCCTGAGTTGTACCCGACTGAAAACTTTAGTGTTTTTTGATTCAATAGGTAAAAAAGTTTGATTCCTTTGAATTTGGATTTGGACTTATTGGGCATTTGGGTGGTTTTTTCATTAATATTTTGGACAAAAATAACTTTTATTAATATTAAGGAAAAACCAACAAAAAAAAAAGAACCAAGGAGTTTAGGACTTTCAAGTAAAAATCGATTTTTTAAAAAAATTCTAAACGATTTTAAGAATTTTTTGAAGTCTGACTTTTTTATTTTATTTTTTAAACCTCTTGTCTCGCAGCCAAAAAATCCAACTCCAAACTGGCTTTGCCTCTTTTTAGCTGTCTCTGCAGTTCATTGGAACAGTGAGGAGCCATAACTGATGTCATGACTTGCTCGTGTCAAGATTGCCATCCCTCACAAACTTACCAATCTTAGTTAAGCATGTTATCTTTCCTACTTATAATAATCCATTAACACCTAATTTATTAATTTAGTACAAATCTATTGACACCTAAATTATTAGTTTTAATAAATTAAGTCAACAAATTTAGTATAAATTATATTACTCTTCTAGTTATTAGTGTTTTAGGATGGAATTTATGTGTATCAATCAAAATTCGTTTCTAGTTCAACTCAGAATTATTAATACTTGGCAAAGATTTTCAATATTTTTTTTTCTTTTTGAAAAAAATACTCAGAAACAACACAAAATATCATGGTTTTCCATGGTTTAAACACATGTTTGGTTTGGGAATAATACAAGATAGGATTGAACAATTCATTCCGTTCCAATCCTTATTAGTAATAAATCTACATTATATCATGTTTGGATCAAAGTTAGTATAAGATGTGGGTTCATTATTCTAATATTAATATCATATTTAGATGAGGTATTAAGTTCAAAAGGATAAAAAAAAACCCTTAAATTAATACATAATCCTTTAGCTTATAAGAATAGTCTTCTCATTTTGGAGGTTAATACCAATCATGTTCATTTAATATCACTTATTATATCAACCCCTCTGTCATGCGTTAGCATGGTGGTTTAAAACAGTTTGGATCTTTGGGGCCAGGTTCCAGTTCGAGGGACAATGCAAGTCAAGTGTGTTATATGACACTTTAGCATTCGATCAGTACTAAAATATTTTTAATATCGGGACTTATAACTTGATATTAAATGACGAAAAATATTAATTTAGTCAAATCTCATCTTTTAATACCCCAAACAAACTTTGTACAGTGAAGGATCTTGGGCGGAGCTGGAAACGACTACAATACCGAAAGTGATTATTATATTAAAAGAGTAAAATATTTTAAGGTTAAATTATACTTTTTTTTACATGTCTGTCTCGGATCTGTACCACTAATTGACTTTAATACTTACATTTATATTCTCCTTTGGATTCTCCGAGTCATCAGGCTCTCCTTTTCTATTCATATGTTAACCTAACCTACAGTGACAGAGTTTAGTTTGAAAGTCATTGAATATTGGTTGAACACATTGAGTGAAATCAATTTAGGAGGATAGCCTAGGGTGATCTATGTAAAAGATATTGCCTTCTACCCAAGTGATTGATAGAATTATGATGGTACATAGCCCAGAAAAGCTTTTGAACCATACTTTAAACAACAATGTTATAAGAATTTAATTATAGACTTAATTTAATGTTATCATTAATCTAACTGTAAATGTTAATATTAAATAAATTTCATTTTCAATCTAACAATTACAGTTGAGATTTGATCCCCTAATAAAAGTACAAATTATGTTTTTCCATTTTAAATAAAAAATATTATCGTATCGCTTGGCTTCCATAAATACAAAAAATAGTTAGCAATAACCTCAGAATTAGTAAAGATGAATTATTAGTTTTGAGGGAGAGATGTTTAAAGGGGACAAAATTTTTAATATTGAGATTTTGTCCTTCTTTTTAAATACCTAAGTAATATAGATATGAGATTACTAACATTAGTCATGGTTTAGAGAATCCACCATGTCTGAAAATTTGATTACAATAGTAATCTTACTAATAACAGTTCTGTATGATCAACGAAATTTGTAATATCATTTCATCACCATCACCACACCTATTCCCACCTCCCTCCTCCATGACGACCTTTACCTCCACCTCGTTCTAACATTATTAAAAAATTCGTTACTAATATACTGAATAAATAATTTATAAAAATTTAAATGTAAAGTAGATGATATAGGTGGAGGTAAATTAAAATATGTCATATTGTCAAAAAGTTTGAAGCGATTACATAGGCCACATGTCAAAATCCAATTGAAGGATGGCAATTAAATAATTCAAAATTAAAAAAAAAAATTGAGGAGAGAAGACTCTCTCTAATTGCTTATTTTTAGTATATAGTATAGATTCACAACTTGAACTACTGATAATCCAGAATTTAAAAATAAAAATCCCATTCCCAATCAAAATTCCTATCCGATAAGTTTTGGGTATTCCCCATTCCCAAATTGTTTTAATGTTGCTGTTGATGACTTCCACGTGGCATCTCTTAATTTTTAAGAGATCTTACAAACCCATGAAAGTCTCTTGATCCGAGTTCATAACGGATTAACTCTTTTATCAATCGAATCCCTAATATACCGAGTTTTTGTCAATCAAGGGTTTTGTTTTTTACAATCGCTTCGCTTATAAGTCTCCTTCTATATACTAAGGTCTTCCTATACAATTATTTTTGTTGCCGGCTTTGGTTTGGCTATTACCTATCCGGCCACAGAGTCCAGAGTCATCTTTCTTTTTAGTATTTTTCCATGGATTCGGAGGATGATATGTTCCCTGTGATCGACGCCAAATCTCTCAGCGATGACTCCAACGGCAACAACATCGGCGGCTGCGGTGACGACACCGACAATTACGACACCGATGACAACTCGGCCAGTTGCGATCAGCAACCCTATAAAGTCCTGAACGAAGACGATATACGCCAGCGTCAAGATGATGATATTGTAAGTATTTCTCTTGTTCTTTCTGTAACAAGAACAGCTTCATCCATACTATTGCGTCACTATAACTGGAGTGTGAGTGCCGTGCACGAGGCATGGTTTGCTGATGAAGATGGCGTCCGCGAAGCTGTTGGTTTGTTGAAAAACCCGATTGTTCGATTTCGGAGCAAGAGAAAACTGACCTGTTGGATCTGTTTAGAGAAGCGTCCCGCTGATTTGATGAAAAATGCAGGTTGTGGGCACCTTTTTTGCAGTACATGCTGGGGAACGTACATCAGTACATCCATTGGTGATGGCCCTGGTTGCTTGATGCTGAAATGTCCCGACCCATCGTGTGTTGCTGCTGTGGGGCAAGATATGATTGATATGATGGTTTCTGATGAAGACAAGAGGAAGTATTCTAGGTATCTTCTTCGATCTTATGTTGAAGGCAGCAGAAAGATCAAGTGGTGTCCTGGCCCGGGATGTGACTATGCCGTTGAATATGATCTTGGAAGTGGAAACTACGACGTTTCATGCCTCTGCTCCTACAGCTTTTGTTGGAATTGCATAGAGGAAGCCCATCGCCCGCTGGACTGTGATACTGTGGCCAAGTGGATAGCAAAGAACAATTCTGAAGCTGAAAACACCAACTGGATCCTGGCTTTTACTAAGCCTTGTCCGAAGTGCAAGAGACCAATTGAGAAAAATCATGGTTGTATGCACATGACATGCAGGGCACCTTGTGGCTTTGAATTTTGCTGGGTATGCCTTCGGAAATATCCAACCTGTCAGGCTTCATGTAATCAGTATAGGGAAAACAAGGGAGATGATGATGAAGCTGCAACGAGAATGAAGGCAAAGAATTATATACAGAGATATACTCATTATTATGAACGCTGGGCAACCAACAAATCGTCAAGGCAGAAAGCTCTAGCAGATTTACATCTGACGCAAACTCTGCATATTGACAAACTTGGTATAAAACAGGCTCAAAGTAGAGCTGAATTGAAATTCCTCATAGAAGCCTGGTTACAGATAGTTGAATGTAGGCGGGTTCTATCATGGAGCTACGCATATGGATACTACATACCTGAGCATGAACATGCCAAAAGGCAGTTATTTGAGTACTTGCAAGGCGATGCGGAGGCTGGCTTAGAAAGGCTTCATCAATGCGCAGAGAAGGAACTACAACCTTTCCTTGATGCTGAAGGCCCTTCTGATGACTTTAACAATTTCCGCAAAAAGCTAGCTGGACTGACATCGGTGACCCGAAATTTCTTTGAGAACTTGGTTAGGGCATTCGAGAATGGTCTTTCTGATGTGGATTCTCAAGGAGCTTGCAGCAAACCACAAGATCAAAAGGCAAAGCACCACCAATGATATAGGCAGTTGGGCATGTGATCAGTGAACTTTATTTGAACTTCAGGTCTTAGACCATCTGTCAAACATGCCATCAGCATCACAACCTGGATAGTTCACACAGTTGGTAATGGGCATGCGATCACTGCACCTATTTAAATTTCAAGTCACAAGTGTGGATGACGTAATAATTATATATCCTCCTTGCTTTGATAGAACTTCTATGAGTAGTATTCAGGGATTTTTATAGCTAAGCAAAAAAAACATATTTTAATGTATGATTAGTGAATAATTTGGAGTTTTATGTTTTCAATTCAACCTGTAATGATCATTGGTTTGGTGTCTCTCCCTCCCCCAACACAATATTGGCAAGGCTTAGTCAAACCATGTTAGATATAAGGTCTTTTTCTAATATGGTATTACTAGTCAATATTTTGGGAAAAAAAGTATAAAACTATCTCTATATTGTTTGTTGGCTATTATATAGTATATATATTATTAGTATCATATACCAATCTTTTAGATAAATATCATTGACATTTGGCAAATTTGAAAGAGTGAAGAAGTGATCTCATGTTCATGTCTATGGTGATCTAGAGACATCTTATTCTCAATATTATGGTTCAGCTGAGATCAAATAGTGAAGATATCATTAAGACATCTATATATTATGTAATCATAATTAGAAAACCTCACAGAATCCATTTATTCCAATAGGAAAAAACCTTCTTAGTTTTAGAATTGAGCATTTTAAGATTTTACTGCTCTAAGTATTGTTGGATGAAACTACATGGAAGATCTCAGCAAGCTTGAATATCTTCCCAAAGGTCTAGTCTAGGCAAACATAGAACTCCTAGGGTAAGAGGATTCATACACACTGGACTAGTTCACACATAGTGGACTCCAAGTGCAGCAGATATGAGATAAAGGAAGAGCATTCTAGGTGACTGCATTTCACATTTCAAATTAAAGCCGAGAGAATCTACCCGTTATAAAACTCAGTCTAAAAATATCCACATCCCCATCAGTTCAAGTTTTGGAACATAACACCATGAACCTTTTAAGTGTTTTGTGAGAAAATGTATCCAGATCCAACATTTGGTCCAATGGACAAGCCAAGTCTATATGTACTCCCTCTGTAAGTGCTAGTTCTAGAGGTTAAAAATACATTTATCTGCTCACATCTCACACACTACATAGCTTAGGACTTGTGTCACAGGCTTTAAAGTGAAGCTGTGACATTTAAGATGACGTGTTAGTGAAAGGGTTTGTGGTTAGTGGTGAACCAACTGAAAACCATGTGTGATTCTTATAAATCTTGGTGTTCTTGTGGTTGACTTAATTTCTTCTGTCATGCTATAAACTGATGAACCAATAGCTTCCTAATGTTTATATTACTGTTTTTTTTTCTTAAATGCATATTACTGTTGAATGTGAGAAAAGCTCATTTCGATATGAATCCTTTTTTCTATGCCTGCTAACTCTTTGACATAATGCATAAATGAA
>CAUOFW020007078.1:17500-22108 GCA_963454935.2 Ilex paraguariensis | reverse complement strand
CCCTTTGCATCCGCGGCCACCAATATCCCTGAGACATGATGAGGTGCGCCATCGATCGCCCCCCAGAGTGCCCCCCGCATATTCCTTCGTGTACCTCGTAGAGAAGGTCTTCCACCTGGTCTTCTTGGACGCATAACAAGTAAGGTCCTGAGAAAGATCTCCGATACAGCTTCTGATCCGGAGAGACCCAAAATCTCGGGGCTTTGAGTTTTATCTTCCTTGCCTCTTTTGAACATTTCGGGAGGTCTCCTGTTGTTAGGAACCTGAGAAAGGGATCAATCCAGCTGGGCGGCTTGTGTTCGTCCTGTACGGCCATTACCTCGGGAGCGTGGTCTATGCAGGATGCGGGAAGATATTCTATGGTGATCCTGCGTGACTGGGAGGAATCCACTGCCAAGGCTAGGCAAGCCAGGGCGTCGGCGTGCGTGTTCTTGTCTCGGGGCACTTGTTTGATCTCAATCCTTCCGAATCTTCGGATCACAGCTGTTGCCTGGAGATGGTAAGCCTTCATCCTAGGATCCCTTGTCTCAAACTCTCCGTTAACTTGGTTGACCACCAACATGGAATCGCAATGCACGATCAAGTCCGTAACTCCAGTTGCCTCAGCTAACTGAAGTCTTGAGATGAGGGCTTCGTATTCAGCTTCATTATTTGATGCTTTGAATCCCAGCCGAACGGCCTGCTCTGCGACAATCCCATCTGGAGAGATCAGCAAGATACTGATCCCAGACCCCTTACTATTTGACGAACCGTCCACACACAAAAGCTATGGCGATCCTTTACAACTCATTGGAGAGGCTATATTGAGAGGAGGCGGTGTTTCTTGAACGGGGTGCTCCCCGGCAAACTCAGCTATGAAGTCCGTCAATACCTGACCCTTTACTGCAGTTCGAGGTTTGAAATAAATGTCGTGTTCCCCCAACTCCACTGCCCACTTGGAAATCCTCCCGGAGAGCTCCGCTTTCCTCAGAATGACCTTCAAGGGCTGATCGGTGAGGACGGTAATTGGGTGTGCCTGGAAATAATGCCTCAGCTTTCTTGCAGTGGTGACCAAGGATAGAGCCAATTTCTCTAGAGGCAGGTATCTCGTCTCCGCGTCCAGGAGCGCCTTGCTTATGTAATAAATTGAACTTGCTCAATTTGATCCGTTCGATTTCTATATCGAAGATATACTTACGAAGTTGTTCCAATTTATTGATTGGCATTAACCCTAGACCCTTGCCCCCGAGAAATTAATCAATATTTCTACTCGAGCTCCATCATGGACTATTTACATTACAACCCCCCCAAAAAAGAGGGGTTCTAGTGGAACAGAACAAAGGATGTCGAGTCAAGAGCACCTTTATTCCTATATAAAATGGTGGATGTAAGAATCCACAACGGATCGTGTCCTTCAAGTCGCACGTTGCTTTCTACCACATCGTTTCAAACGAAGTTTTACCATAACACATTCCTCTAATTTAAAACCAGTATGGAATTGATTCAGTTATGGAATCATGAATAGTCATTGGTTCAGTCGGTACATAGACATAGTAATCTATACTTTTTCTTCGATACACAGATGGTTAGATATTTTTCTAAAGAAGTCTTAGCAAGACCCCATCTTTTAGTCTATGAATGCAACATTTATATATAAAATAGAAAAAAAAAAAATAACATAAATAAGACGAATAAATCAATTCTTTTTGAATCTGCATCTTCAAGTGACTCAATAGGATAGATTAACCCAGCTCCCATTTCTTTGAGTCCCAAAGATTCAGCTCATAAGAAATCATTAAAACTATTTCTAATTGAATTGAAAAATTCGACATTTGAATTTCAATAAAATTTGACTACATTTGATCATCATAAGAAAGAGACTATTTCTTTTCAAATTGAATTATCAATGATTTAAAGAAGATAAAGAGATGTAACAAGAAATCCAATTTCTTTTTTTTCGTGAGATGGATAATTTTTTTCGTGAGATGGATAAATAAGCTGATGTAAAGAAAGATTTAGGTGCTTATACTTTCGATTATAATTTTATGAACCAGATGAACGAATAGGGGGTTTTCGTATCTATCAGATAGGCTGAACAATTGTCACTGTTATGGATATTCTATGTTAAAGATTAATTAAATATTAAAATTTTACATTTATTTTTACATTTAAGAGATCACAGTTATTTTTCATAAAAATAGAAAGACTATTGTTACTGAAATAGAACCATAAGAATAATACATATAAGCTAAGCATTTCTTTATTTTATATGTATTTTCGTATTTTGTTTAAGCTGGGGTTCAGTAATCTTTCTACAATCTTGACATAAAATAAAGTGAATAAAATTTATGAATAACCCCCCCGTCTCAATCGTTACATAAATTTACAATTATTCATTAAAGCCAAAGACGAAATACCTAAAAATGAGGTTCAAAGAAAATACATCGGTTGCATATGTAACTTGATTCTTTGTTAATGGGATTCGGACAGACACAACAGATATTTAAATTAAGACTTTCCGTTGCTAATTAATTCCTATCTACCCCCCCCAATTTTATTGGAATGATGAGTTATAAATCAAAAAAGGATTCTTTTTTACGGAATACAGACAGACTATCTTGTCTAGGTACAAAGACAAACAAGTCCAGATTAAGTTCTTGCTCCTATTTTTATTTTACCCTAACCCAGTCTTAAAAGACTTAATCCCATTTCATTAGTACTAAGAACTCCCTCTTGTTTAGAATTCAGAAATCCACAGAAAATGAATAATTGGGATAGGGAATATCGGTTCTTTCGCATTTCGATTCAAAATCAGAAACATGAATCACATTCTATCCAATATTAGACCTTTAAACAGAACTTTGTTCAAAAAAGCAATCTTTATTCTGATAGAATGGATATGCTCTGGGACGGAAGGATTCGAACCTCCGAATAGCGGGACCAAAACCCGTTGCCTTACCACTTGGCCACGCCCCAATTTCTATTGGACACTAATAAAGAATAATATTGTTCTTGGTTGTTCGTCAATTTCAGTCCAAATATCTATAAAATAGATTAGATTTTTTTTAGAATTTTTATACATGTAGGTATAGAATTTACCTGAATTTATTGATCATTACATAGAATTCAATTAAGATATTGTATGAAAGTATAATTTCTTCTATTCTCTGTTGAGAATTGGAGGAGTTTTGATTGGGTGGATTCAAAGAAAAAGAAGGATCTTTTTGTCAACCTTACTTTCTTCATTTTTCCTTATATCAATAACTCAATCAAAATGCAATTATCTCCAAGAACAAAATGTCTGTTATGCTTAATATCTTTAGTTTAATCTGTATCTGTCTTAATTCTACTCTTTATTCGAGTAGTCCTTTCTTGGCCAAATTGCCCGAGGCCTATGCTTTTTTGAATCCAATCGTAGATATTATGCCAGTCATACCTCTACTCTTTTTTCTCTTAGCCTTTGTTTGGCAAGCTGCTGTAAGTTTTCGATGAGATCCTTAATACTATCGTAGAAAAGTCATGATTTATTCAAGAAAAAAAAATTCTAACAATTGATAAGATCAGATAAGTCTTACAGTATCAATCCTCGATTCAAAATTGAAATTCGTGGATAGCTGCGATAAATCCGACTCATCCCATTTTCCATTCGGACCCCTTTCCAGTGAAAGACCTTATCCTATTAGGGTCCCCCACAATATCTAATTGTGGGTATGAAATAAGTTTTTGTTTGGTAATGTAATGAAGGACTCTTCTTACAAATGAAATGAATTTTCATTTCTAGAAAGCACTTCATTTCTTGGTGTCAAAACACGATATGTGGTATAAAAATAGAGGATCTATTCTCTTTTTTTTTTCAAAAAATGATCTTGGAGCTTGTGTAATGCTTACTCTCAAACTCTTCGTTTACACAGTAGTGATATTCTTTGTTTCTCTCTTCATCTTTGGATTCCTATCTAATGATCCAGGACGTAATCCTGGACGTGAAGAATAAAATAAGAAATAAGTTTTCCTTGCTTGATTTTTAAATTTTCTTAGGATTTTTTCTATTCCACGCGTTTAACTAGAAAAAAGTTTGCAAAATTGGAAAGATAAATCAAATATCAAGTGATCAACGGAAACGGAAAGAGAGGGATTCGAACCCTCGGTACGAAAAACTCGTACAACGGATTAGCAATCCGCCGCTTTAGTCCACTCAGCCATCTCTCCCAATTGAAAAAGATAATTACTATGTTACATTACATATAATCTAAGGATTCAAAAATTCGTTCTTTCTCTGCCTTTATTATATAACGATGTACAATTTTTATCAGCAATTCTATTTAGATAAAGTAAGGACGCGAAAGATTCAAAAGATACAAACAATAGAAAGAAAACTAAAGAAGACCTCTTTGCTTTGATTTTGTTCGAAAGTGCCTTTTTATTTCCATGGCCTGGCCTGGTCAGTACCTAGCCGGGCCTTTTTTTTTGTTTCAACGAATCATAAATAAAATGATTTATCTGATTTGAAAACAAAAATGGTTGAACAACAAAAAAAAAAAAGAAGAAGGACTTTGTGTCATTTCTTATTATTCTTTCTTCTTTTTTGATTCCCTAAGGTAGTAAAGTCAATCAAAAAAGAAAACTATGAAT
>CAUOFW020007078.1:0-2500 GCA_963454935.2 Ilex paraguariensis | reverse complement strand
AAAAAAGAATAAGCCTTCTTATTCCTACATGTTCCATTAGTAACATTCCCTTGAGATGTCATTGCGTAGTTTACTTGTATTTAATATTTAATCTTTCCCGATTAGAAATCATATAAGAATTTTTTATAAGTTTAGAAGTAGATTGATTGGATTGGTTCATCAATAGTGTTCGGTCAAAATCCCTTTTTGACTCTGCACCATTGATTCCACTATTATTAGTGAGCAATAATGGAACAATTCCGTCATAGAGATAGGGGACATAATTCACATGGATATAGTAAGTCTCGCTTGGGCTGCTTTAATGGTAGTCTTTACATTTTCCCTTTCACTTGTAGTATGGGGAAGAAGTGGACTCTAGAGTTACTACTAATAAAGTTGAGGAATCAAACTGTATCAATTATTTTATAGATCGTTTTGCAACGCGTTTTGAACTTTTCAAATAAAAATATCTTCATTTCCAAATTCCATTGGATTCTAGTAGAGTAATGTATGATATGACTAATACTCTTTCAATCAAAGAGATATTTCAATGATTCCATGTTTGTATTTCGAAAGGAAAGGGATACAGATGATAGGAAATTCATTCCAACCTAATTCTTCTGAAATTTTCTAACGCGCTTTTACCAGAATTAGAATTATAGATGGATACTGAGGAAGACCCGACCCCTTTTATTTTTTTATTTTCTTTCCCTCTTTACTGTTCAAAGAGGAAGTCGTTTGGTAAATGTATACCCACTTTTATGAGAAAAGAAAAACAATATAGACATAGCATAGTGGTTGGCTAACAAGATACTATGCATAATAAGATCTTGACTTGGGCGAGTCACATATTTATTGCGCACTTACCGCTTGTTTTATTAGATTTTTGAAATTTTTGATACTTTATCAACCCATTTCATATCATGGTTCAAGCGTTAAAATCGGCGAGGTTTACTATTTATTTTATTTCTTTTCGAAATCTGAAGAAGTGCCCATAGAACTCCTGTCAATGGCTCAATCAATTATTTCTTCGAAATGCTAAAAAAACAGATTACTACGTGTTTTTCTTAAGATATGCCCATAATGCTCTTTCTTGATTCTTTTATAGATCCCGAAATTCATATTGGATGAAAATAATAAAAAATCTAGGAATTCGAACTCTAAGAGTAAGACGATTATTTCAGAGTGATCGGAACAAATAGATGTATCAAAGAAATCGAATTTGATGCTATGTCCATTCCATATATGAAATTTATATCTACATATATGAAGATAATATTGGAGATTTATCTATATTAAGCCTTTCTCTTTATTGTAAAGTACAACTTTACAACTTTATACACTACAATAACACTAATAGATAGTATGGTAGAAAGAAAGATTTCATCTATTTCTTTCTTACCATACTAGCCGATTATAGTCCGCTCATTTCATTAAGACGCGAAATTGGAATCCTTTCGTTTTATTTCTTCAATCATTGATAAGAACTCAGAAATCAAGTTTCATTCAAATTAATTAATCATTTTGACTAACTGTTTTTACGTAAATGATAAGTAGAAAAGCAGTAGGAACTAGAATGAACAGTGCAGTAGCAATAAATGCAAGAATATTTACTTCCATAATCTCATCTTTTTTTTTTACTTCACAATAACTCGGGATTTAATCCCATAGAGATAATAAATCTTTCGCCTGTAAAATTCAATGAATGAATTACTTCTCGATGATCTTGAATCGGATCAATATCATGAATAACAATATCTGCGCTATCAAATGAATTCGTCATCGAGAATTGAATAGTATAACATAGGAAGATCTTTTATCCATACCGAATCCAAAATGGGATTCCTGAACCAATCAAAAATTCCTTGATTTATTATTATTTTTTCTTCTTTCTTTTCTATAACCTACCTTAGGTTTTCCTTGTACAATCATCTGATGAAGTATCATGTGACCACCTTTCATTTCCATTAGTCACAAACCCAAACAAACAATAGAAGCGAAATGGAAAAAGAAAGGAGTTAAGTTCAGCTCTGTTTTTTTTTTTTTTTTTTAATAATCTAATTTTTTGGAAGACAAAGAAATGTGATAAAGATGAGTCCCGGTATAAAAGATCTAATATTCCATCAAATTCACTATTTTTTTAGGCTTTGTTCTTTCTTCGATGGGACCCCTAAAAAAATAGAAAAAATAGGAAGAAAAAAAAAGGATCTCCTCTTGGGAATGAAATTCTGCTCCCTGTCCTCCCTTTCACAGAAAAGGGAGAGATGAATTGATGTATTTATTGGATCCTTCGGGACTGACGGGCTCGAACCCGCAGCTTCCGCCTTGACAGGGCGGTGCTTAACCAATTGAACTACAATCCCAGGGAAATAAGGGATCTAGCATAAATTAAATTCTTTTTTATTCCTCTGTATCAGGTATTTCTTAAGGACAAGGGGGTTATACCAATCTCATGGTAGATTGGCGAATTCTTGTGCATTAATTGGCCGAGCGGATTGAACCAGCGTAGACATATTGCCAC
>CAUOFW020007077.1:20000-22109 GCA_963454935.2 Ilex paraguariensis | reverse complement strand
TCCTCTATATGATCCTCTGCCAACGGCATCTTCCTCACCTGCCCCTATCTTCAATGAGTTAAATCTTCAGGCCTGTTCTTCCCATCATAGCTTGTGAAATTTCTGCTCATGAACGATCAGCGAGCTTTGTAATTCATCAATGGACAGCTGGTCAATATCTTTCGACTCCTCAATAGAACAAACTATGTAATTAAATTGGTCTGTTAAGGAGCGAAGTATTTTCTCCACAATTGCAACGTCTACCATATGTTCACCATGTACCCTCATCTTATTGCAACAGACATTACACGAGAAAAATAATCACAGACTTTCTCACCAGTTTTCATCTCTAATGTTTCAAACTCTTTACGAAGAGCTTGCAGGATCGACCGCTTCACTCTTGCATTCCCCTCATATTTCTTCTTCATCGAGTCCCATATTTGCTTTGAAGTGTCTTTCTGAAGTATGGTCTCCAAGATGGTTCGATCGATTGCCTGGAACAAGTAATTCTCCACTTTCAGATCCTTCAACTTCAACTCGTCGAGCTTTCTTTGCTGTGCCTCAGTCACAGTTGCTCCAGCCTCTGGTTCTGCATGACCAGTCTCCACCAGGTTCCAATATTCCTTGGACCTCAGAAAATTTTCCATTAGCATGCTCTAATGGTCATAATGGCCATCGAAGCGAGGAATTGCTGGCTGCACAAAATTCCTTTCACTCGCCATACCTCTCTCTCTCTCTGTTTGCAAGTCACTCAAAAAGTCTGCGGCTTTCTTTTTTCTCACAGGCCCAGTGGGGGCTCTGATACCAGATTGTTGTTAAACAAAGAACTTGAACGAAACACACTTAATCTGGGAGAATGACCTCTAATTGAATTCAGCAAACTCTGGCTATTATATAGCCTTACAACTTCCTAGATAAAAGCAAGATTACAGCCCACATTTACTCTAACATAAACATAGTAATCAACGAAGGAAAAAAAATCAAAAACAAAAGATCAATCCTAACAGAAAACACCTAAAAACTCGACAAGATGTGTGTGTGCGCGCGATATGTATGTTGTTTGTGGGTTTGACAGTGTGTCGTGAGAGAGAGAGAGGGGTATATACTTGGGCGATGTGAGAGAAGACATGGCAGAGAGAGGAAGCCATTGCAGAGGAGAAGGATTGTGCTGCTGGAGGAGAAGGATTGTGCTGCTGGTTTAGCCATGGCAGATGATGGCAGATGAGAAAGAGAGACAGAGAGAGTTAGATGTGTGTGTGCGCGATATGTGTATATGTATGTGCGATATATGTGCGTGTGTGTGAGAAAAGGGGTAAGAACAGAGAGAGTTAGATGTGTGTGTGCGTGATATGTGTGTTGTTTTTGGGTTTGAGGATGTACCTGAGCGACGTGAGAGAAACCATGGCAGAGAGGAGACGGATTTTGGGTTGGCGTGGGAGTGACTAGTGAGAGATAGGAGACTGACTTTGGGCCAGCGTGGGATTGGCTGATTTATAGTTTTGGAAAGTAAGAAGGCGGTGAGGTGTTAGTTTAGGAAAGTATTTTTTGGGTTCTTTTAGGTAAATCTCATTGATGCCCCTATGAGATAAATTCTAGTGTCCCTCAACTATTTCATTTACATTCTAGTGTCCCTCAACTATATCATTTACTTCAATTAATTTTTTCGCCAAGATTAACTGATAAATAAAAAATTTTTGTTATATTGACCCAATTAAAATTCAAATATTTCATCCCAAATATGTGTACAATACACATATCATCTTGTAGGTCTCAAAAAATCAATTTTTTTCATTCAACATCTATTTGAGATACAAGATTTGAGTTTTTATTTGAGTAACATAAAATTTATTTAAATAAAATAAATTTTGTTAAAATTAACGTTAAATGTGATAAATTCTAATAAAATTAAACATTAATTTATCTTATTTAATAGTTAATCTTAATGGAATGTATAAATTAAAGTATATTACACAATTTAAATGACAGGTTGGGATAACTAAAAGTTCAAGGTGCAATTTGTGTTAAAAATATAAAGTAAACTTTTGGTAATTATTTAAATATTTTTATTTTTGAGGGATGTAGTGAAGATTAATATATTTGAAAATTTCAATATTTAGTAGAACATGTTTG
>CAUOFW020007077.1:0-12500 GCA_963454935.2 Ilex paraguariensis | reverse complement strand
AGTGTAACAAATACACTGTAACAAAAATAGTGTTCAGTAGTTTTGTGTATATGGTAATAAATTCAAAATGGAGATGGACTATTTTGAATGAAATTATATGAAACTATATGTTTGACTAAATGTAATAGTAAAATATTTTGTGTAAATAACTTGTTACACTATTATTGTTATACTGTTACATTGTTAGTGTTACACTGTTTACTTTTATTGTTACACTGTTATTGTTACACTATTACACTATTCAGATATTAAATTAATTTAAAAATAAAACCATTTTATAAAAAAAAATGCATGAATCAAGGTGCATTAAATATATATTTATATGTATTAACAAACACACATGAATCAATGTGCATTAAAAATAAGAGATTTTGAATTAAATGAACCTAAAATGAGCATTTATGTCTTTTTAACTTACATTTTGTTCTATATATTTTTTGTCAAATAAATCTAATTAAGTGTATCAACTTCCAAAAAACCCAAAAAAGAATATCATCAGAAAAACTTCACTGGTGGCCATTTGAGGGCCCATTAACGTCTGTCCAATTGATTGCTTGCCAAGGGCCATGGCCATACGCGATGACCAAGCCGCGCTGTGCAACATCTAAAAGTTTATCTTTGGGCGAATGACACTTTGTATCTTAAAATATTTAATTTAAATATTCAAAGATTTATTTTTGGGAGAATGACACTTTGCACATTCATTCCTACTTTTGTCAAATTTATGTCTGTCAGGTACAACAGCACTCGACGGAAACGACAACGGAAGAGTGTAAGGATCACATTACAATTATTTTGTGACATTAAAAGTACAATGTGAGAGAATTAATCTTTCAAAGTATAAATTAAAAATTCCAAAACTTTTTGAGGTACAAAGTGTGATTCTCTCTCTATTTTTTAATCAATGTTTGTGTGACGGTATTAGACTATTTGTTTTAAAATGTGTACTTATTGACAATTATTTGATGAAAAAGATAATTTCAAAGAAAATAAGTTTAGAAATGATACTTAAAATCAAATAAGTTCCGGAAAAGATACCGATGTCATCATTATCTCATATTAATATGCGCGATGAACACAAAAACTTCACTGGTGGCCATTTAAGGGCCCATTAACGTGTGTCCAATAGATGACTTTCATTCCTACTACTTCGTCAAATGTATGTGTGTCAGGTACAATAAGAGTTTATGGAAATAATAACAGTGTAAGGACCACAATATAATTATTTTACGACATTAAAAGTGAAATGTGAGAGAATTAGTCTTTGACGGTACAAATTAAAAATTCAAAAATCTTTTGAGATACAAAGTAAGTGTGATTCTCTTTTTTATTTTTTTAATCAATGTTGTGCTGCGGCCATGTGAGATATTAGACTCCTTGCATTTATTGTTTTCATGGATCTTATGCTTTCTAATTAATTATCACTTTTGTACTCCAAACTACTGTAATTGGTTTTATATTGCTCCAATTTCAAGCATTAAACATGATGAAGGGTTAAATTAGAGGCAATTTATTACAAATTTAAGTAATTGAAGGGACAACGTAACGTAAGAAAGGTCATAGTTGAAGAGTCATAGTATAAACTTAATATAAAATGATATACACGAAGAATGGCATAATATGAACATTGGTCAACAAAATATGACCTGGAGACTAAATCTTCGTCGCTGGTGTGGTGTTCTTTTCAATATTTATCCATTTCACTGCCCCACTTAAAATTCTCTCATCACTTACCATACTCCAGCTTAATGGTTTCATTGTTTGTTTAAGGTCGACCCCTAGGATTTGACGATGGACTTTAAAAACCACTTACATATGCTTAACACTCTCAATTATCACATTAGTGAGTTCAAAAAATGAATCAATTTTTTACATCAATAGTATGTTTTTCCACATTTAAATTCTCTCTATTACTAAATTAGTTATCAAGAATCCAAGTAAAACCCACTATCATCGATAATCGCCAGTTGATTTAATATTAAGAAAAATGGAGGAACAATTCATAAAAAAGGATCCAAATTTCATTTTCTCCATCATAAATAATGATAGGGCCATATTTTCCTTTTCTTTTAGGTAGAATGACATTAGATGACAACATTAGAATGACATTAAAAATGGCATTGAATTATCAAAATTGAGAAGTGGATGTGACTCTCATTGAAAACCATTGTCTCTTATTATTGTTGTCAAGGCTTATGTGGCTCCAAAAATCACAGTCATAAAGCATTATTCCTCACTAATGTAGAAGCATGCAAGCACATAATTCATTATTGTGATTGATGAAAATAGTAAATTGATGTTTTCTTTTTTTTTTTTTTTTGAATCTAGGAGCATTAAAACCACCATCTTTATCCTTCCAGCCATTATTGAAGTCTACATGAGGATGTTATGAAACCATATCCACTTTGATATATTTCATTTTATTTTACTTAATAATAAATCTTTCACACCATGTATATATAGAGGTCCATTTATAAATATTGGGTATCACTTAAATGGAATAATAGTTAAACTTTCACTGATTTTTTTTAATAAAAAATATATATTGGAGGTGATCTCACACATGGACAGGCATAGGGGGGCTATGGCCCCTCACACTTTGGATAATTGCCATAGTCTGTCATATGTTTTTAGAAAGTTTAGTTGATACCCTTTAGGTTTTCAAAAAGTCCAATTTATAAATTTTTTACTTAGTGTACTCAAAAAATATTAATGACTTGATATTTAATAACTAGTTATTGCCGGTGCCCGAAGACACAGAGTAATAAAAAATAATAAATAATAAACATATTTGTATTTATATCCAAAATTAAATCACAGATATAAAAAAGAGATAAATAAATTTAAGCATCGGTTGTAGTGAGGGTGAGAGGTGGTGGGCGGCAGTGATGATGGTACGAGACGATAATGGTTGTGGTGGGTGACAATGACCGTGGTAACGTTGGTGGTGGCGGTGGCGATGGTGGTGGAGGTGGAAGCGATGGCGGTGGCGGTGGTGGAGGTGGTGGCGACGACAGTGGTTGTGGCTGTGACGACGACGACGGTAGTGATGGTGGTGGCGATGGTGGTGGTGGTGGAGGTAGTGGTGGGGCGGTTTCAAATACTATTTTTTTTTAAAGTACTTATGAGAAATAATTCTTTAAAATGTTTTTAAAAAATTACTCCAAACACACCCTTAGACCCATATTTTTCCTATTAAATTTATGGTGTTAATATTAACTGTTTGATTAACTTTAAAGTAAAATTTAAAACGATCTAAACAGCAAAAGGTAAAAGTCATTTTGTTTATTTTTTTAAATTTAAATTGTAACCTATTTTATTATATAGAAAAAAAATAGTGGATGTAATCTTGCTCTTACTAAAGAAGACACTTGTTTGGACAATTTTGATAACTATAGGTGATGGGTTAAGCCCAAATAGTCCAATTTATGTGTTAAAGTCCAACTCCAGTTGAGGAGTCCAACCCCATTTTGAATCTACCAAGCCCAAGACAGTCCAAGATCGGTTAGACTTTTTGCTTAGCACGTCATCAAGAGGAGAGCATGAGAAGCTTATCTGCACCACCGAAGAAAACGGTCCAAGCTTTGACCACGTTTCATGAAGAGCTCCCCAATCTCCTCCTTCCGTTAAGGATAGGTCATGATCTCCACCAGAATGATTTCTTAGCTGCGATAAAGTAGCCTTGAGGATAAGTCATGATCTTCACCAAAATGATCTCTTAGCTGCGATAAAGTAGCCTTGAGGATAAGTCATGATCTCCACAAGAATGATCTCTTACCTGCTATAAAGTAGCCCCAATTTGGAGGAGACGAGGGAGGAAGGTCACGCCCCACCAACACTTACAGAGGACAGACCGACGACCGGAGACCACTTTTTTTCTTTGATTCTCCATTCTCTCAAAGCTTGTATCTCTATTCTCCATATCTCTGAATTAATAAAATACCCGACAACTGAAGCCATTGAAGAGTGGACGTAGGTCGAATTGACCGAACTACTATAAATTGTGTCTTCTTTAATTTTTTCATTGATTTCACTGCATTTATTATCTACACTTAACAGGTGGTGTGCAAAACCATTTTTGCGCATCATCAATAGGGAAACGTCTGTGGGAATCGACAAAATTCTCACTCCTGAACATTACATCCATTAACTAAAGGCGATCACTACTCGATCCATGAACCAACACAAAGACAATCCTCCACGAGAGGAGGAGGTTGCTCCCCCACCTATTAACCCTGTTCCGGATACTCTAGCCCCGAATCCCCAACAAATATTGGAGACTATACAGCAACTGGTTGCTCAAAACCAACAGTTACTGCAACTCATACTTGCTGGACAAGGAGGAGCACCACACGGAGGTGCACAACATGGGGGCCCCACGGAGGTGCACAACATAGAGCACCCCAAGGAGCTCCACATCCTGGACATCAAGGAGCACCACGCCCTGTTGCTCCACGCCCGGGTACCCCATTGGGCACCCCACTTCGGGAAGCCCAACATGAGGGAGCTGCACCTCCCCCTCCCCTTGCTTTCCAAGGAGAGGACCCTTATCTCCAGGAGGATAAGGGTGAAAACCAAAGCATGGGGCATGGAAGCCACTTCCATGATCATTCCATAGGAGCCCCCAATCATTGGGACGAGAAGATAAAGGATGTACAGAATCAACTCGGTGATGTCTTCAACGCTATGAAGGCACAGGGACTCGAAATTGTTGACCACCTGGTAAGGTGTACTGATACCCCTTTCAAACCTGATGTAGCAAACTACCCCCTCCCTCAGAAGTTCAAAATGCCATCTGTGGAGACCTTTGATGGAACAAAGGATCCACTGGACCACCTCGACACTTACAAGACCTTGATGCAATTGCACAACGTACCAGAAAAAATTATGTGCAGGGCATTCCCAACCACATTAAAGGGGTCTGCCCGACAGTGGTTTGCTAAGCTCTCCCCCGCCTCTATTACCTCTTTTGCCGAGCTTAGCAGATCATTCGTCTCACACTTCATAGGAGGGCGTCGCCACCAGAAGCCAGTTACGCACCTGCTTAGTATAAAGTAGGACCGCGAGGAGAGCCTGAGGAGTTACCTCACTCGTTTTAACGAGGAGGTACTCCAAGTTGATGAACTTGACGACAAGGTGACGATGACCGCCTTCTTGGGTGGCCTCCGTTCATCAAGTTTCCTTTTTTCAGTAATAAAGCAACCACCAAAGAGCATGCCAGAACTATTCACAAAAGCTCAAAGATATATGAATGCTGAGGAAATCAACAAATTTAGGCAGGGTGAATCATCTCACAGATCACCAGAAAGTTGACCTGCCTCTGCACTGTTCTCAAACAGGCAGCCTATCTCCAGCTTAGCGGCTCTCTCACGGGTCGCCAAAAAAACTAGGCCTCTGCACTGTTCTCAAACAAGCAGCCTATCTCCAGTTTAGCTGCTCTCTCACGGGTCGCCACAAAACTTGGCCTCTGCACTGTTCTTAAACAGGCAACCTATCTCTAGTTTAACGGCTCTCTCACGGGTCGCCAAAAAACTTGGCATCTGCACTGTTCTCAAACCGGCAGCCTATCTCCAGCTTAGCGGCTCTCTCACGGGTCGCCAAAAAATTTTTTTGGCCTCTGCACTGTTCTCAAACAGGCAGTCTATCTCCAGTTTCGCGGCTCTCTCACGGATCGCTACAAAAAAAAAAAAGACTTGGCCTCTGCACTGTTCTCAATCAAGCAGCCTATCTCAAGCTTAGCAGCTCTCTCACGGGTCGCCAAAAAATTTTTTTGGCCTCTGCACTGTTCTCAAACAGGCAGCCTATCGCCAGTTTAGAGGCTCTCTCACGGGTCGCCAAAAAACTTGGCCTCTACACTGTTCTCAAACAGGCAGCCTATCACCAGTTTAACGGCTCTCTCACGGATCGCCAAAAAAGCTTGGCCTCTGCACTGTTCTCAAACAGGCAGCTTATACCTCAAGCTTAAAGACTCCCTCATGGGTCGCCAAAAGCTAGGTCTCAAAAAGTGTAGCTCTCTCACGAGCAGTTCTCCAACTTTGTCTTTGCTCTAGCGCAAGCAGCCAACTTCTCTCTCTCTCCAGATAATTATGTGAGATATTTTAATGTTTGGAATAACATTATTTTTGTCATCACAAGCAGGCTCTCCCGAGGTAGCCCCAGGCTCACCCAAGGCGCCCAGCACCTGGAGAAGGGCTTGATCATCAAGAGCAGCACCCAAAGCTTCCTTACTACTTGCAATGTCTAGCCCAACGCCTAAAAGTGTGTCTGACTGCTGTTGCTCATCAAAACAAAGTTGCCCAGTAGCTTGAAGGGTGTTTGGCCCTTCAATATTGCACAAAGCAGAATTTTCGGCGCAAAAATCAGCACTTAAGGCGCCCAAATCAGCGCCTCGAGTGAGAATCGGATCAGCCCGTGCTCCCAGGCCACTGCCTAGCTCTCCCTGACGAACCTTGGACTGATTTTCAGCGCCCCTTGATGGAAAAATGCTGCTGCCCAGCGTTCCAAAGCCGCCCAGCGCAGCAGATCTGAAGCTGTCCGGGACAGCAGAAGCAGCAACTAGGCTGCTGCCCAGCGCACCTGGGCTGTCTAGGACAGCAAGGCTAGCGCCCAGGCAGCTGCCCAGCACGCCTAGGCTGTCCAGGACAGGAGGAGCAGAGCCTAGGCAGCTGCCCAGGCCCCTAGCGCCTAAGCCCCCAGCGCGCGTGCGCGCTGCCCAGCCGTCTCCCTGCGCTGCCCAAGCCACTCCTCGCGCTGCCCATCTTCCCTTCGCTGTCCAGCCCTTCATTTTCAGCCCCAAAATTGTCCAAGACAGCATTCGAATGCTCAAAACTAGCCTCCAAGTTCTCCAAAATGGTGCCTACTTCCTCCCTTTCTTCAACCTCCACCACTCCCTCTTCAATCGACATTGTTCACTTGAGAAGCTCAACTAGCAAGGAAGAAATCACACTCTTGAAAGGATTCAAGGAGAACACACTTTGGCTTCAACAAAATGGGTAGGACTTGAGTTCTCAAAATTTTCAAGAGGTGGGTGCTCAACCTTAAAAATAAGTGAAATGGGTAACATGAAGAAGAAGACTATATTTATAGTCTAGGGTTTTTCAAAAAGAGGAAAAAAGCCCAAATAGAATATTATGGGCCCTCTTCAAAATAAAGTGGGCAAATAGAAAATTATGGGCCCTCTTCAAAATAAAGTGGCCAAAAAGAAAGTTATAAGTCATTTTCAAAACAAAAAGGCCAAACAGAATATTATGGGCCTTCTTTAAAATAAAGTGGAAAAGACTTGAAAAATAAATAAATAAATAAATAAAATAAAATAAAATCAATGCCTCTTTCTCCAAGTCTCCTTGGACATGGGGCATTTGGGGGCAAATGATGAGTTAAGCCCAAATAGTCCAATTTATGTGTTAAAGTCCAACTCCAGTTGAGGAGCCCAACCTCATTTTGAATCTACCAAGCCCAAGACAGTCCAAGACCGGTTAGACTTTTTGCTTAGCACGTCATCAAGAGGAGAGCATGAGAAGCTTATCTGCACCACCGAAGGAAACGGTCCAAGCTTTGACCACGTTTCATGAAGAGCTCCCCAATCTCCTTCTTCCGTTAAGGATAGGTCATGATCTCCACCAGAATGATCTCTTAGCTGCGATAAAGTAGCATTGAGGATAAGTCATGATCTCCACCAAAATGATCTCTTAGCTGCGATAAAATAGCCTTGAGGATAAGTCATGATCTCCACAAGAATGATCTCTTACCTGCTATAAAGTAGCCCCAATCTGGAGGAGACGAGGGAGGAAGGTCACGCCCCACCAACACTTACAGAGGACAGACCGACGACCGGAGACCACTTTTTTTCTTTGATTCTCCATTCTCTCAAAACTTGTATCTCTATTCTCCATACCTCTGAATTAATAAAATACCCGGCAACTGAAGTCATTGAAGAGTGGACGTAGGTCGAATTGACCGAACTACTATAAATTGTGTCTTCTTTAATTTTTTTCATTGATTTCACTGCATTTATTACCTACACTTGACAGGTGGTGTGCAAAACCATTTTTGTGCATCATCAATAGGGAAAAAAAACAAATAGAATTCTCAACAAATATGGATTATATCATAAGCAATATTTTGACTTAGGATTTATTTTTACTATAGTATCATGTGAAAGTATAATTTATGAAAACAAGTTATTTATTTATAATCATAAAAGGAAAAAAGAGGACGATGATATTGTCATAAACTAATTTTTAAGAAAATACTATATAAACTTAATTTGCTAACTTAATTCATCATAACCACTAAATTGATAATAGATCCTAATTAATAAAGAAAATATTGTCAATCTAATAACCGATAATGATGTGGTCAACAAATAAGGTCAAAAATTATATCCAAATAGCATTAATCTAATTTTTATGATGGTATAAACTAAATTTTGAGTTTTGTGACCTAAAATAATTTTTAAGATGACATTATATACAATAAATTTTAATAGTTTATTTATAAATTAAAATTTATCATTGACTATAATCATTGAATAATACCATTGGACAAATTTTTTTTTTGATATCATCATTTTGACTCCATTAAAATAAAATTATAGGTTCGTCCTTGATCTCACACTCTATTAAAATTTGTAAATGATCTCCCAAACTTATAATTAAGCCAAAAAAATAATGTTAATAAACTCAACAAGTATTTCTATATTACTAATAAAAGTATTTTAGTATGAAAAAGTTTTGATTCATTATATTTTATCCTTATAAAAAATTTTAAATACCACACTATCTTTTTATAGTCAAATATCTAAATTACAATCATATCTTTATATATTGAAATCTTCAAATTATCTGCTAACATATCTTTTAATTTTCTATGTATAAATATCAATATCTATAAAGAAAAATTAATTAGCTACGTTATCCTTAAAAATATATGCATTATTATAGTTTTCAATAAAACGTTTAAAAAAACTTCATTTCAAATATAAAAATATAACATTTCTCATTTCAAATATAAAAATAACATTATGCCTATATATATATATTTTCTAAAATTTCAACCATTTCATTTTTAAGATAAAAAATAATCTTTTATGTAATTTTTGTAAAATAATTTACATTAAATCAACATAATTCTTCAATCATTGTAAATTTTTCACGTTTGATTAAGAGTTTATATAATAATAGATATAGTGTATTAGGTAAAACTTTAATTTTAAAATTTTAATAGTCTGTTAAAATATATATTATAGAGTAGCATATTATATTTTAGGGTTAGTAGCACTTTTAGATTTTAAAGTATTCATGTTTTATCAGTTTGGTCCTTTTTGTATCAATTTTATCAATTTGATTCCTAAAATATTTAGTCAATGTTTAAATGATCCATACACAAATAGTTTGTTAAGTTTTTGACAAAAGTGATCACGTGTTGATCACGTGATATTATCTGAAGGAATGACACGTGGTCACTTTCGTCAAAAAAATTTATGGATTATCTGGTTAGAGATCACTTAAACAATAATTGGATATTTAAGGGACCAAATTAACAAAATTCATATATTGAAGACTAAACTGACAAAACACGCATATTTTAAGACCAAAAGTACTATTAACCCTCCCTATTGACCTAACTAATTTCTAATATAGTAAGAATTTATTAGAATAGTGGCAATTATTTTTAGTTTATTTAATGAATTATAAGTTGAAACCTAATAAAATAAATTTCAAATAAATTATTTTTATCTTTTTTCTTATAGTTATAACAATGAATCATTGGGAAGAGACAAACTTTTTTGAATTATATATTATAATACGAGCAATAAAAATAAAATTTTGATAAAATTAAGATGTAAATTTTTTTAGTTTAGATACACATATACTTAATATTTTTTATTAATATTTTGTAAATGAAAATTATTTACGTGCAATACACGTGTCGGTGGCTATGCATGTCTGTAAAACTCGAGTATGACTTGTTTAAAAATGGGTGATTTGGAAGTCGGTGGTACAATTGTTTAGACTTATTTAAAAAAAAATACAATACAAAATCTTATTTAGGATAAAGTGCATATTTTTAAAAAATGACAATATTGTCATTCAGTAAATAATTGATGGGTTGAAACTCTTTGTATTCCTTCCATATATTTTTGTTACAATCAAGGAATGGAAGGTAAATAGGGGCATATATTTCTCTAATAATTTCTCTCTCTTCCTATTTTCTCTTACTCTATTTATATTAACATTACAATAACACAATTACACTAATTAGTTACATCAATCAGTTACAATTGTCTTATAATACACCAAACAGTTTCTCATGCGTTCTAATAAACCAAACAGTTACATAAAATAATGACACCAACCAAATTTGTTATTCAGTTGTTTACATAAACTAAATAGTTATACCATTTAGTATCGCAACATCGTTATACCATCATACCTTAACAATTGTATGAAATTGTGATTGTTACACAAATTAAAAAAATAGTTACACCCGTTAAAAAAATAGTTACATCAATTAAAAAACAGTTACACCCATTAAAAAATAATTACACCCATTAAGTTTTTTTTTACCTACATCCCTATAATGAACAATACATAATATCTAATAAAACATCTTGGCTAATTCTCTCTTTTTTTTTTTTTGGGGAAAAAATTCAGTGTTTATTTACATATAATTTGTAGAATTCTAATCAAATCTCATTGCCATAGAATCTTGTTGCCGAAGAAAAAGGGTTTTGATGATTAATGCCCCCTATTTTACCTCCCAGTACTATTGTTAATTTTGACATATTTGTTTTCTTAAATAACTGTCAATGTTGACTGCATAATTTAAATGAGGGTATAGGTAAAAAAGTTTTTAATTCATTTGAATTTTGTATCTAAATACAAAAAATTTTATAAAAATTATACTTAATATAGTAAACAACTTATTCATACACTTTTACTTAAATAAATCTAAAGAATTGTACTCGCATCTAAAAAAATCCTTTAATAACTCAGTAAAACTGACCCAATGGACAATCCTTTAAAACCCATTAACATCGACCCATGGACTGACATTCCATTGACCTTTTCAACCATAGCTAGGCCCCTGTCCGTTACGGACCCTTATTTGTAACTCTAATAGCAAGTCATACTAAATGTCTTGTAAATTTAGGTGATTTTTTGATAAAATTGAAAATTAAACACTTAAAATTAAATACTGAATTTTTAGTTTTGAATGTTAAATTTTTTAATTCGCAGACTATTTAATATCAAATAAAATTTAAGTATTGAATTAAATTAAATTATTTAACAAATACAATTAGCTGAAATCTAAAAATTATTATTATTTTAATTTTGTTTTTTTTTTAACCATTTCTCTACAACTATCTTGTTACGACCACCACCATTGTGATGGTGAAGGTGGCGGCGGTGGGGGTGTTGGCGATTGTGGTGGTGGTGATGGTGGTAGTGACATTGACACAATGGTGGTGTAAGTAGTGATGGCGGTAGCGATGACGACACAATGGTGGCGATGACATAATAATAGTGGTGACAACGACATAAATGATAATGGTGGCATAATGGTAGTGGTGGCGGTGACATAATGGTGGCAATGACTTAAGCACAATAGTAATGGTTATGGCGACGACACAATATTGGTGGTGGTAGTGGCAGCGGTAGCACAATGGTGGTGGATAGTGGGTATTGAAAAGTTAAGAATGTAAAATGCATTGAAGGGTATATTTGTTCATATGAGGAATTGATAAAATTCTTACTAACATGCTCAGTATTAAGTGATAAGTAGGTAATTTGTTACTTAAAATTTTAACATATTTTTAAAAAGTGTTTAAAATATTAAGTGGTATGAATTTTAAGTTATCAAACGAGTTTAAAGTATTTAATTTTAAGCCTTCAAACAGCTGACACTCAGTGCACGCATTCACATTCTTATTTTACAAAATTCGTGAATTCGCACTCTTGCGTACTAATATCTTTACTCATTATACCATAAATTTTTATTTAAAAAGTACTAACCTATATATAAAGATACATATCAAATTAGAATGATATTGTTATTTCAAAACGTTATAATCAATTTATGTATTTAAAAATTAATTTAATATATATTGATTATATATATTTTTTGACACATATATTTTGATATATATTTAAAAATTAATTTAATATATATTGACCCATACACATTGTTGTGCATAACATTTAATTTTTTTATATTTATTTTTTTATTAATTTTTATGGGTAAATATTTGTTTTGATACATACAAGTGTGATGCTTTCAAGGGGCTCACTCTCTCAAATATTTTAAATTTTATTGTTTTTGCGCTCTCGCTCTTGACTCTGCTCTCACTCTATGTGATCTAACTCACAACAACTTCCTCTTGAGTTTAAAATTCGAGATTTAAGAGGTATAGTGAGATGGGTTGGGTAGGACTTCTCCTCTCTCTCTCTCTCTCTCTCTCTAAGCTATTAGCTATCACATCTTTAGGTCAATAAAAT
>CAUOFW020007076.1:0-22112 GCA_963454935.2 Ilex paraguariensis | reverse complement strand
GATTGGATGCTTTGTTGCAAGCTAGGACAAGCATAGCTTCCCCTCTCTTGCCTTGCTCTCTCTCTCTCTCTCTTCAATAATGCTCAAGCCTTCAAAGTCCAAGTAGAGGTGAGGGGAGGCTTGTAGATGTGTAAGGATGTCAGGGGACTTGTTGGAGAAGTGTAAGTGGGACCCCCAAATGGCAAGCCTGAGTTGTAGGCTGTTTAGGCAATCTGGGCAAAATCTTCCGGAAGGTCAACACAAACAAGAACAGTTAATGAGCAAACCAGTAGGCAAAACCTTTTGAAAGATTCATTCCAATAGACAAAACCTTCCGGAAGGTTTTGGCAGTGAGTAGGCAGACCATGGCAAAACCTTCTGAAAGGTTTTTAGCCAAACCTTCCGGAAGGTTTTCATCTAACTTGCAATTTTCTTGGTTCCTTTACCCTTCAAACCTTCCTTTAAGCTACCCCCTCATCTTCATTGACTTTAAACATTTCAATGGGGGCTTAACTCAAACCATTTACATCATTTTACCTGCATTTGCACAAAACTCCATCAAAGAAAAGATTAAAAACTTTTCTCCCCAAATTCATGTCAAAAGCAAGTATAAAAGGGCATATTAGCATACAATATATGTCATGTTTTTGTGCTTTCAATCAGAGCTCTGCAGGCGCCAAAGTACCTTGACTCATTGTCGTTCGAACGTAGATTCACGTTCAAATGGACTCCCAATTTTTGCTGAAACTTCTACTGAACTTTTTACCTATTTAGAGGTCGATTTGGAAATTTTTCTTGAAATACACTTTTGTAGCTCTGGAAGTCTAGTATCTATTGTAAAGATGTCAAAGCAAATGGACATCAGGATAAAAAGTTATGATCCAAATACTAATACAGTGTCAAAATTCTTTCTACCTAAGTTCTATCAAAAATGTGTTTTAACTCTGGAACACTTCTTAACTTCTATTTTTACAACCTATATAGTTCATGTTTCCCTCACTATATATACGAGCATTTCAAAATCATTACATTATTATATAAAGACAATAATGAGGGGGTTTACAATCCACCTCCCTTAAAGAAAGTTTTGTCCTCGAAACCTACCTTAAGTAGAGAACAAATAAGAGTACTTCTCTCGCATCTTCAGCTCTGGTTCCTAGGTCGCTTTCTCCACCCCATGATGTTGCCACAAGACTTTCACCAGTTGAATTACTTTATCGCAAAGCACCTTCTCTTCTTAGTATCAAGAATCTTCACCGGTTGTTCTTCATATGCTACTCCATCTTGAATTTTACATCCCTCCAAATCCACGACATGCATTTTATCGGATTTGCATTTTTTAACATTGACACATGGAACACGTCATGTACCCTTGACAACTGGGCTGGTAACCAAAGTTGATACACCACTTTGCCCACAGCTTTGATCACTTCAAATGGTCCAGTGTACCCTGGGGCTAACTTCCCCTTCTTGCCAAATCTAAACACTCCCTTCTTGGGTGACACTTTAAGGAACACATAGTCCCCCTCTTGAAATTCCAATGGTCTTCTTCCTCTATCCGCATAGCTTTTCTGTCTACATTGAGCTGTTCGTAGTCTTTCCCTAATTAGTTGAATTTTCTCTGTGGAAAACCAAACACAAAATCCATGGTGATGTGATCCCACTTCCACTCTAGGATAGCTAAGGACTGTAGTAATCCTCTGGGTTTTTGATGATCCACCTTCACTTGTTGATCCACCACGTACTTTGCAACATACTTAGTTACGTCTTGCTTAATCCCTTTCTAGCAATATTGACGCTTCATGTCTCTATATATGTTAGTATTACTCGGATGTTTGGAGAATTTTGAACAATGGCACTCACCCAACACTTGTTCCCTTACTTGGTCATTATTTGGTACACGTAGTCTTCCACAAAGCTGTAACTCATCATTATGTATTGAACAGTTCTCAATCATCTCATTTCTCTCCAATCTACCCCTAATAGTGCTTAACTCTGTATCCAATTGTTACAACTCCATAATCTTTTGTTGGAGAATTGGTTGAGCCACAAGATTAAATAATCATGGTCGGTCCTCCTGTCTATCCACTCATAGATTAAATTTCTTCAAAGCATCCATCATCTTCCACCTATTAATAGCAAGAACATTGATTTGACCCCGAGATTTTGTGCTAAATGCATCTGCTATTACATTAGCCTTTCCCATATGGTAGTTGAGTATGAAGGCGTAATCTTCTAGATATTCAATACACCTTCTTTGCCGAAGATTCAAGTCTTTCTGTGTTAATGAATACTTGAGGCTCTTATGATCAGAAAACACTTGAAACTTTTCCCCATACAGGTAACACCTCCACAACTTAAGAGCAAAAACCACAGTAGAAAGCTCAAAGTCGTGAATGGGATAGTTCTGCTCATAAATCTTTAGTTGTCTCAAGCCATAAGCAACTGTCTTACCTCCCTACATCAGCACACATCCCGAGCCTCATAACGAAGCATCTGTGCAAACATCGTATCCTTCCCCACTTCTCAGAATAATGAGGCCAAAAGTTGTTGTCAACCTTTCCTTCAAGGTGTAAAAGGCTAGTTTGCACTCTTTAGTCCACAAGAATCCTTCCCCCTTCTTCGTAAGGTGAGTCATTGGCATCGCTAGTTTTGAGAACCCTTCTACAAACCTCCGGTAGTAGCTTACTAATCCCAGAAAACTATATTCTTCAGTCATATTCCTAGGTGGTTCCCATTTCATCACAGTTTCAATCTTTGCGGGGTCAATAACTACACCCTGTTCCGACACAACATGACTAAGGAATTTTACTTCCATCATCTAGAACTCACATTTACTCATTTTAGCAAATAACTTATGCTCTCTCAGTGTTTGTAGCACTACCAAAAGATAGTGTTCATGTTCTCCTTGTGTATGTGAATAGATCAATATGTCATCAATAAACATAATAACAAACTGATCCACATACGGCCAGAATACTCTATGCATCAAATCCATAAAGGCTACAGGAGCATTAGTCAGTCAGAACAACATTACAGTATATTCGAAATGACCATACCTGGTACAAAAACTTGTCTTAGGAATATCCTTCTCCTTGATCATCAGTTGATGGTACATTGAGCGAAGATCAATCTTGGAGTAATACTTAGAACCTCTCAGCTGATTGAATAACTCATCAATTCGTGGCAATGGATATTTGTTCTTCACAATCACTAGATTCAACCTTTGGTAGCCCGTGCATAACCGAAGTGTTTCATCATGCTTCTTCACAAAAAGGACCGTGGCTCCCCAAGGTGAAGTGCTTAAACGGATAAACACAATAGCCAATAGTTGGTCCAACTGTTTCCTTAGCTCCTTCAACTCCAAAGGTGTCAACCTATAAGGAGCAATGGATATAGGTTCGGTTCTCGAACATAGATCAATCATAAACTCAATTTTCCTTTGTGGGGGTAACCCGGATAGTTCATCTAGGAAGACATCTGAAAAATTTGACACTATCAATACAGGCTACATTGGGATTTATCTCGATCATCTCCCATTAAGTTGGCTAACAAACTCAAATTGTTCCCTGCCTTAGCTTTCAAGAATCTATTGCCGTAGTGGGAAATGGGTGGAACAAATTCCGATTATTAATGAAACTAAAAACTACCCCTTCTAGTAATTGAAATAAGATCCATTTATGAAAAAAATCCATTACCGCATGGAAAATGGACAACAAGTTCATCCCAACTATTATGTTTTAAACCTTTATGTCGAATGCAACCAAGTCTATAATTAATTCTTGCTCCCCAAATCAAAGCACAAAACCTCTACAAACCCTTTTAGTATCCAACTGTTCTCCCGTAGGCATGTCAATACTCAAAGCATGTTCTCGATCCTCAAATTCTAATCCTAACTTAAAAGCACATGTAGTGCGTATGAAGGAATGAGTAGCACCACGATCAAATAAAATTCGGGCCCAATAATTATAAAGAAGCACAATACCTTCCACAACTACATTGGAAACATCTTTCTCTGGTTGGGTCAAAGAAAACACTCTTCCTTGATTGGTACTACTTGGGGCTATAGCTCCTAACGGTTTCTCTTGTAGTAGCTTCTATAGTAATGGCTTATTTGTATTTACCTGTCCTGCCATTTGAGTATTCTTTTAGGGTGGAAAGATTGAACAATGATTTTGAATATGCCCTAGACCTCCACACACAAAGCAGACTCATGGGTCTACTTCTACCCTCTTCGATAAGCCTCCAACTCCTTGAGCTGTTTGAAATCTCTATCCAACCACCTAGTCTAGGCGATGGTATGGTGCCGCCCTCTAAATCCAATGCGGCTAGCACTGATCCTGATCGAACCTCCTATCATGAAGTTTTGTCATCTCGGTTGTCCTCATTGTCTCTCTCCACCAATGCAACTCTTCGACAAGATCCCCATAGTCCTAGATCTTGTGAGCCACAAGCTTTTCCCTAATGGCAGGTCTCAAGCCCTGCTAAAATTGTTTAGCCCTCCTGGCCTCAATAGAGATGAACTCTGTGACATAGTGGGATAGCTCATCAAACTTTCTCTCATAATCCACCACCGTCATATTACCCTTTCGTAGAGCTAGTAAATCCGCACTCATTTTGTCCCTTACCGATTTAGGAAAATACTTGTCTTGGAAAATGTGATCAAACTCCTCCCAGGTAAAGCGTCAGTGTTCCCCCTTCTTTTCATTGAATCCCACCAATGATTTGCCTCCCCTTCCAATAGATATGTAGCTAGGCTGACCCGTATATCTTCGGCAACTCCCATGCTATCACACATTTTCTTCACCTGGAGAATCCACTTATCTACCTCCAAAGGGTAAGAGCTTCCTTGGAAGGTAGGTGGGCGTTGCCTCAAGAATTCTCTAAGAACTATCATCCTTCTATTCTCGTCCCCCTTGCCCAATATAGGAGCTAATGGTTGAAACCCCCCGTTATGGTTGTTGTTTCCATTCTGGTGTTGTACCAGAGTGTTTAGCTCCCTTAGGCATTGATAAATGCCATTCATGGCATCTAGAGGTGGTTGTGGTGGTGGATTTGCCTGACCCCCAAGCCCACATCCACGTCCACATCTACCGTTCATCCTGCAAATTAATTTACAATTTAGTTTCTATAATATGCTAGACATCTTAACTATCACTTTAATTTAAAGCATAAGGCTTGTATAAGAATTAAGTCAACAATTTCATTCAACCTAGTCCTACTTATCTAGTTTCAATCCATAACCTACAACTCCCATATAAGACCTAATTCCTAGGCTCTGATATCAAACCTGTAACGCCCCAAAATTCATCTTGGACGACATTACTATCTAAAACCATTCACATCATCGAAGAAACTAAGAAAATCCATAGATAAAGAAAATTCATTCATCATACATAATATCTACAACATCATCCAAAAGAATATGCCAAACCATGGCAATTACACTCCAAAAAACAACTTCTATCTTGCAGCGGAATAAACAAAATATCATCCATCATACATAATATCTACAACATCATCCAAAAGAATATGCCAAACCATGGCAATTACACTCCAAAAAACAACTTCTATCTTGCAGCGGAATAAACAAAATGTCTCAAAATGCATCCCAAGTCTAAAACATAACGAGATCAACACTAGACATCCTCCTCGGGATCCATACTTCCATCCAATTGAGCTTCCCAAGCTACCTGCTCATCAACTTCGAGCTCTTCCTCTAGAATGAAATCTGAAAATAAATATTGTTTTTAGGGTGCGAGCACTAAGCTCTATAGAAAAATCCTCTCAAAATCAAACAAGGTTTAGAAAATATATAAAACCCATCGGTCGCATTTTACAAGTATCATATATGACTTTTGAAAGAAAACAGTGACCATTCATCTGATCTCAAGTTTACGCAATATCAATATATAGAATGGAGAAGTAAAACCAATTTCCAAACCACAAACCATTCCAATATCAACCATTTCCAACAATTTCATGTATCATTCTCCACAGTGTACCATTACCCATATTATGTATCTATATCCCCAATTGTATCTGTATCTCAAGTAGGAAGTAAGTTTTGGATGAATACACACAATGAGAATATCTTAGCCCACACACACACACCCAATCCCCGTAAGGATACACAAACTTTAGGAAGGGCGTATATCGACGCATCGGCAGTGACAAATCCAACTTAAGAATAGTACACTAACCCTTAGCCTTGATACCACATGAGCGAATAGTGGTTTGGTCCTCGCAAGGCACCAACCCCACTACAAGTGGTAGGGAACCTTCAAACCCACATGGAGTAAGAAACACATCTACCCACTCTACGATATCTGGCCAACGGCCACCCATGTTCATCCAAGCAACCAGACAAGAGATACAATACCAACCAATTTCTCAAATCACAAGTAAAATCAAAACCCCAATTTCATAGGTATTTTTTCCAATTGAACAATTTAAGAAAATATGCAAGAGATCATCAAATATATAATTTTTAGTGTACAAACAAAGCACTAGAGTTTTTAAATCAAGAACAAAGGAATATCAAGAGAAAAATCTCTAATTTTTTAAAAACTAGGTTTTGACATCATGAACATGAATTTTTATGGCTATCAAACCATAACTTCACTCAAAACATGGTAAGATTTGTAGGAACATCAAGAAACAAGAAGTCTTTAACATATATCTAAGATTTAAATTCAAAACATACATATATATAATCCTAGCCTCAATGGACAAGAGTGAGAAGAAACCCCTACCTTTCTTCCTTAGTGTTGTGTGAAAAACTAGAAGATTTGATCCACTTCAATGAAAAAATCCCCCTTGATCTTGTGTTTCCCCCCTCTTTCTTCCTCTCTGAGACTCTCTAGGGTTAAGAATAGTGAAATATGCCTAAGAGAGGTGTCCTTAAGTATTTATAGGGTGAGAAACATACCACTTGTCGCGAATCTAATACTCAGGATTTTGACCTCATGTTCGAACGTTAATAGTACAAATTACTGCTTCACATTCGAACATTATTATGGCGTTTGAACGTTAGTTGCTCCCAATACTTTTACTTTGTCCATCAGAGCTCTACAGACACCAAATTACTGGGACTCACTGTCATTCAAACAGACTCTCAATTTTTACTGAAACTTCCAGTGAAGTTTTGACCTATTTAGAGGTTGATTTGGAAAATTTTTGTGAAATACACTTTTGTAACCTGGAAGTCGAGTGTATACAGTAAAAATTTCAGAACAAACAGACATCAAGGTAAAAACTTATGGTCCAAATACTAAGGTTGTGTCAAATTCTTTCTACCCATGTTCTATCAAAAAATGTGCTTTAACTCTGGAACACTTCTGACTTCTACTTTTACAACCTATATAGTTCATGCTTCCCTCACTAAATATATGAGCATTTCAAAATCATTATGTTATTATATAAAGACCATAATGTGGGGGTTTACATTTTATCTACATTTACACAAAACTCCATCAAAGAACGATTAAACACTTTTCTCCCCAAATTCACGACAAAAAAAAATATAAAAGAGCATATTAGCATACAATATATGTCATGTTTTTGTGCTAATCACACCCCCCCAACTTGAGCTTTGCTAGTCCCTAGCAAACATTTATTTTAAACCACTAGCTATAACTTAAACTAAGATCCATTCATACACATAAGTAGACACCCAAACACATAAAATGCATAAATCTATTGCAATTTGAATAAATGGCCTTGGACAATGATGAACAAGAAAAATGTGGTATTTCATTGATCATCACCAAAAGTTATTTACAAAGGGTTCAAGTTCCAAAACAAAACGGCTAAAACCCAAAGATGCTTCTATTGGCCAACACAAGTAACCCTAGCTATGTACACCCAAAATTCAAAAACAAATACAAAAGTCCTCAATCATCCTCATTGAATGCATCCTCCTCCTCAGTGTCGAACTCCTTGGACTCAGACTCCTCACCTTCGTCCTCGTCTTCATCTTCGTCCACCTTGACAGTCATGGAGGGCACAGGAATAGTGGTCGAGGGTCCAGTTGGAGGTTGTAGGGATCCACCAGGGATGGGCTCACCCAGGAATTTATGCTGGAAAAGTCTCATCACCATCAATGAGAGCCCATGGATAGTGTACTCCAGAGTATCTAGACGTTGGGGTATGGTGTGAGCTGGGGCAAGAGTAGGAGGTGGAGGTGCTGACGAAGACGGTCCGGCTGCTGACGGCTCTGGCCACAGAGCTCTAGGTCTCTCTCCCCCAGTCCTGGCAGCTCTTTTGATGCTAATGGACTATCAAATTGCTCCATTCTTTGGGGGAAGGAGGGCATCATGTGCACAGTACTTGACCTTGGTGTGATCGCACAGCTTGGTGATGAGGCTACCAAAGGGGAGATTTGCCTTTGGCTTTGCGGCCTGGGTAAATTCCTGCATCTCCTCCCAAATCAAATAAGCCACATCAATGGCTACTCCTGTCATTGAGGGCCAACTTCTCAATGTCCGGGTTCTTCTCTAAACTCCATGGTATTAGATTGTAATGAAGTACTTTATTCATTACCCCTTACAAGTGCTTGAGGCCCCCGACCAACGTCATTCCTTTGAACATGGTCGGGTCCTCATAGGTGAGGGTCACATAGTCAATGAGAGTCCTACCCCCATCCACACTGTATGGGTAGATGGGAGTAGTGGGGGTGGCCTCTCATACTCCATCTCTGTGGCAATAGTGGCAGGGTCACCTCAAATGTTTTTCCCCTCACATTGGCCCTTAATCTTCCCCCGTCATCGCTAAACACTGACAACTTGGTGTAAAACTCGTGGCACATACTCAAATTGTATCCCTTCACCTCCTTAAACTAGAGATTCAACCCACGAGCCTGGATCACCCTCACCACCACATCATTGGGCACGAGGGATACTTTGTCGACGTACGTCTTGCACGTGACACCCTTCTCTTCAATTCTTTGTCTTCTGGTATCATACCTTGCTTTGGTATGTCTCTCCTCTCGTTCTTGGCCACTACGGCCCTCCCTAGCTCTCTTTCGGGAGCTAGAGTTTATAGGTGGAGGAGAATTAGGCCCAGTCCTCTTGGTACGGGCCATGAGTGACTATAGTGCCCCAATACCTAGAAGCATCAAAAACATCCACCATAGACACTCCAAGGGCTCAAGCACCTCCATAGAAATCTCATTCCTACGAGCCATAGCAATTGAGTTGGGGGATTTGAAAAGGATCAAAAATTGACTTGAGAAACTTGGGAAAAATGAGGACCTAGGGCTTGTGTAGAACACCCACCATTTTGGGCAATAACCACCCAAAATCCACTTCAATCAAGAGGAGAGATGAGAATCTTGAGCTTTGGTGCAATGTTTTGAAGATTAGAAGAGGTTTGAGGGAGGTGAGAGAGTTTGGAAGCTTGAAATTTGGGGAAATGTGAAGGGTTTCTAAAAGAAATCGAACTTAAAACCCTCGTTTTTAGGTTTATGGGCAAAAACCTTCCCGAAGGTTTTGCCTTTGCTGTGAAACCATTCCTTTGTTCAAAAATTCACATCCAACCAAACTTTCCTCAACTCCAAAACATTTTAACACCCTTTCTAAGACATCTAACCTACCAAAAACTTTAACCACACATATGAACCACAATTGGTTGATCATGCCCAAAGTCATTTCCAAAATTGCAACATGATTTAAGATTTTGAAGTTTTCAAATCACAAAACATGAATTTCTAGTTTAAACTACCAAAATGAATACACAAAATGTAAAACATGAGTTCAAACAACGAGGGCATTGCTAAATCTTATCAAATATTGAAAGTTGAGCAATATTCCACCTTCCTTTAAGCTTAGAGCTACCAAGCATGTCATTCAATTGCCCGAACCAAGCATACATGAGCAACACTATAGCTTTAAATACTAGTCTAAAGTATGCACCTACACATTCATTTTCAAACTCGTGTGTCTGTGCAATGAACAAGTAATTTAAGCATTTACACAATCGAATTCACATTCACTTGGGCAATCCAAATTAAGCTTCAATGCAACCTCACCATGGGTGTCTTTCTACAATGAATCACACATATGCTATCCCAACAAGCTCTCCATGTGTATATGTGAGATAGAATCTTGTGCAAAAAATGAAGTATGCACATATATTATCCAAAATTGAAGTTCATGAATGAAAATGAAACAACCTTGGCATAATCTCATGAAAGGGATGCTAGGGCATTATATAGAAAACCAACTTCTCTTTTTCTTTAAAAGTATACATCTCCCACGCTTCTCTAGATCAATTAGGACTTCAAGGGCTATAATGGGGCCTTAGGGTGATATTGAGGCAAAAGAAATGAAGGATATAGGATAACAAAGAGGTTGTTCTGAGTGAAAGACTTTTATTTCAAAAACATCTCTTTTTTCATGGGATTTTCATTCTTACACCATCACCACACTCTTTGTTTCTTTTCTTTCTTTTCCTTAACATTTTTCTTTTCTTTTGATCATTCTTTCTTCTTCTCGCTCTTTTTTCACCTTTTCTTGGATTTTCATTCTTTTTCCATTCAACTCCTTGAGTTTTAACATCATTCATCCCTTTTGTTTGAGTTTCCACACCATACTTCCTTCTCTTTTACTATCACTCATATTCAGCTATAGGAACAACCAAGGTGAGGTGGATTTTTATCACTTTGCACTAGCTTGGTCAAATGTGTGGCATAGAAACGAATTTCAATTAAGAATCAATCACGACACTAGGGATAATATTTTCACAAGAAGAATTCCAAGGCTCAAAATATTCAAAAAAGGCCTAAGATCACATCTAGATAAGCATGGGGAACCATTATGCATTTCTAGACAAGTCAATCAACTACTCAAATGCACCTAACCGAAACAAGCATAATGAGACTATTGAACAAATTTGAAATTTGAAGAATTGTTCCTGAGTAATTGTAAGTCCCCTTCAACAAGGATTGGCACTAAAGCTCTCATAGGTTCTTACTCATCTCTACTATTCATGTCAAGCACTAAAATGTGAACTCAATCCGTAAAGTGCCAAAATTATAGTTGAGTTTAAAAGCAAACACATATGTGACACTCAAGCATAGGATGAACCTCTATAATGTGCTCATGTATTTAGAATTCAAAGCAAAGATCAATGTATCAACAAACCCACAACACTCTTAATAAAGGAATACAGATCAACATTCAGATATTTTCACAAAAATTTCCAAATTTTTCACATAATTTGCACTAAGGTGAACAAAAATCTATATGGTATGTGATACGTGAATTTTCACCACAAACATTAGTGTATCATGCAAATGGTGAACCTCACCCCCCAACTTGATTCATGCATTGTCCTCAATGCAACAAAAAAGATATGATATGCAATGAAGGACTGTAAAAAGATGAGTAGGGTTATAGAACACCTCACATTTTGAGCTTTGACAAAACACTAATATCTGTAACTAAGAAAATAGCACTATATGAAAAGATAAAGTAAGTAGCATGAACAGTTAAAATAATAAAAGTGATTGTACACCAAAAATCCTAAGAATAGTTACTCCTCCGACAAGTCCGGATATACCAGATGCATCAAATACTCCTCCACTCCTTGTCCTTCAAAACCCTCAAAGAATGGCTTGAGTCTTTTTCCATTGACCTTGAATGTCTTGCCATCCTTAGGCTTTGTGACATCCACAACTCCATTGGGGTAGGCCACCTTGACAAGATAGGGGCCATCCTGATGGGATCAGAGTTTCCCTTGAAAGATTGAGAGACGAAAGTTATATAAGAGCACTTTTTGGCCAGGCTAAAATTACTTCATCACAATGGATTTGTCATAAAAGATCCTAGTTCGCTCTTTTGAAATTTTGAGCTCTCATATGCATCTCTTCGAATCTCTTCTTATTCATTCATTTCTAGCTTCCTATGCACTCCGTCCATTCTCAGATTTAAGTTTAAAGTCTTTATGGCCCAATAGGCCTTGTGTTCCATCTCAACTGGCAAATAGCAGGCCTTTCCATGGACAAGCCAATAGGGAGACATGCCTAAGACAGTCTCATAGGTAGTGCAGTAATCCCATAGGGCATCAATCAGTCTAAATGATCAATCTTTTCGATTTGGGTTCGCCGTCTTCTCTAAGATATTTTTTATCTCCCTATTGGTCAACTCGGCTTGGCCATTGGTTTGTGAGTGGTATGCGGTGGACACCTTATGTGTGACGTCATACTTATACATGAGAGATAAAAATGGCCTATTGCAGAAATGAGATCCACTGTTGCTTATCATAGCACAAGGCATCCCAAACCTCGAAAAGATATTCTCTTTCAAGAATTTGACCACAACCTAGTGGTCATTGGTCTTGGTTGGGATAGCCTCTGCCCATTTGGACACGTAGTCCAGTGTCAGTAAAATGTATAGGAAACCAAATGACATAGGGAAGGGACCCATAAAGTCAATGCCCTAACAATCAAATATTTCAATAACAAGTACAAGGGAGAGGGGCATTGACTTGATCCGAAATGTGTACACCTAAGTGCAAGAAATCAAGTTGTAGTAATAATCCGGTTAAGTCCGGAGTCGAATCCACAGGGAATTATGATTGGTGTTTTGAAGTAAGCAATAATAGAGACCAAGTAATTGAAAATTTCTAGAGTTTGGAGTGGTGGGGTTTCTTGAATAGAATAGAAGATTCTTTTCAAGAGTTTTCTAGACAAAATATAAGATTCTCAAAAATGTAATAGCCACCCTTTAGTTCGAGGATCAGGACATGTAATTGACTATCCAGTTTGTTAGGTTTGTGCTTTATAACTTGATTAACTCCCGTGTCAATAGCAAGTTAATCGGAAGATAAAAATGGACTGTGAGAATTAAGCACATGATTCGATGCCTTTCTAGAAATTTATAATACTTCTCTGTACTGACATTTAACCCATCTACAAACAAGCAAGTGTTTCTACAAGACATCCAATCATGGCATTAATGGTCCATCCTTTGAATAAAGCACAATAATAGTGGAGATTGAAAGGTTGTCATGAAGAGCTAGCCGGGGTGCTTGCCTTGAACCAACGGGTCTTTTTATGCAGGAGTCATCCATATCATAGACAGATCCCTTGGTCATTCAAAGTACCTCAACTTTGCTAGATGCATTCAATCATCCAATGAGTAAGTGGAATATAAAGCATTAAAGCATACAGGAGTTGCACAAACATAACTTCCAGATAATCTTCACATATTCATCACCTCTTACTAAAGAGCGAATGAGGAACTACTCACTCTTCATGGCCTTGGCAAAGTTAGAAAAGTGAGTGATACTCATCCCTCCAAGTAGAGGAGCTACTAAGTGAAGCAAACTAAACAAAGAGCTTATCTTCAATAAAGAATAAGTGAATCACTTTCCTCCCGTCACGGCTTTGGTAAAGCTTTAGAAAAGTGGAATGAGTTTCACTCTTCTAAGAAAGAAGGATGCTCAACCAATGGAAGTGAAATACATAAATAATAAAAGTATAAGAAAGCTAGTTACTTTTGGAGGATTTCCACCACAACCAAAAGATGAGCTATCTCTCTTGATACTTGTAATTAAAAACAAGTACAACTGCAATGGGAGTCCAAGCCTCCATCATGGTTGTCACAACATAAATGTAAAGACTTAACACACATAAATAAAAGACTTCAACTACAAGAGGAGTCTAAGCCTCCATCATGGTTGATACTAAAATGAAACCAGCAATGTATATAAACTAGCTTTCTAATTTACAAGAGAAAAAATTGCTACGAAGAAAAGCTCTCTATTTTACAAGAAAAAAAAAGGATGCCCTTTAAGCTCCCAATATGGGAGTATTTATAGGCAAGGAAGGGGAGTGGGTAGGAGATAAGAGGGGATGAGTGAATAGTATTTGCTACCAATGGAAACCAACTACTCTACAGGCAGTCTGTGGAGGACGTTCGAACATTTTCTTCTGTTTTGCTTTAGGGACGTTTGAACATTTTCTGACGTTCGAACCTTTCTTTTGGTCTTGCCTTTTAAGCGTTCGAACGCCAGATGGGGCCTGACCTTTTCAACTCAAGTGGCCTTCTGTCAAAGTTCATTTTCACACTCTATGCATCTGTTCTTCAGTTGATTCCAAGGGACGTTTGAACGTTGAATGGCATTTGAACGTGGTACTCAAGTGTTTCAGAGCTTCAGAGCCCTCCTTTGTTTGCTGCAACACGTCATGTCTCATCAGTCTAGCCTTCAATCAACTCAAGTGGACGTTCAAACGTTAGTTGGCATTCAAACATGGTACTCAAGTACCTCTGGGTCTTGTGCTTTACTGCAACACACTGTCTCAACAAGCTGATTTTGTCATAGTTCAAATGGATGTTCGAACGTGATTTGGCATTCGAACGTTTTTTCTTTGTTCCTAGCCTCTCCAATTTCATTCCCTAATGTACTGGTGTGACATTCAGGCATGACTTTTGTTGCCCTCGAGCCCTTGCTCACTTTAGAACCTAAAATATCCTTACTTAAACTCCATCAAAGTATAATTAGTCTTGAAAAGGCACAATAATATGCTACATTTAAGTACTAATCACACCCTCAGCCTAAATATTGCTAGTCTCTTGTAATATAACCTACTAAAAATAAATTAGTATCATGGTCGTTGGGACACTCAATCCTCAATTGTGACTTATCCCTACATTTCTTTTTCGTTGGTACTTACTCTATGCAAAAATTAGCACCTGTTACATTAGCATTTGGAATTCCCTGAGTAGTAGGATGGTCATTATAGAAACAAGAATTGGTATATAACAATCATTCCCCTTTTTCCACTTTCCATGGATAGCTTTAATTTCACAAACCTTTCTCGGAATGCTCTCAGCAACACAAATTGCTCTGATTATAGTGACTTATCTCTCTCAAAAGGGGCATGTGATCAAAAGATGGCCAGTCAAAAAATCTCATGTATAATTAATATAAGAGTGAAGTTTTTAGGAAAACAAACTTTACTTTGGCATAATCTCATGGAAGAGTACTGTTGTAAATAAAGAAATTCTAGTTAACACAACCCACTTGTAGTAGACAATACCCATATGCATCACACTTGAAATCACCTAGAGCTTTTTGTAGGTTGTAATGGGGCCAGAGGTCAGTGGCTAATGAAATAACGTCAATGGTGATCAAAGGCTGTCTTTTTACGCAATGTTGCACACCTCCTTCTAGTTTCTCGACATTTTGCCTTGGAATGAGATTTCTTTCTTTCATTTTTCCCATTTTTCACTTTCTTGGCAATTCTCTGTCTCACAGTATCTTTTTTTCTTTCGGCTGGCTCCACCGATTTTCCTTTTATTGAACAGTAGCCACCTTTTTCTTTTCTATTTTTCTTTCCGTTCTGTATCATATTGATTTGCAAGAGGGTGCAAGAAATTAGATAGCAAGGTATGGTAAATGTATGATTTTGTGGCTTGGTCACTACACGGGTTTTTTCAAAAAAGAATTCATTCATTTAAGGCTCAAGCATGGCTGACTAGGGATATACTTTTGTAAAAGAATTAGCTAAGGCTCAAAGTTGATCCAAAGGTGGCCTAAGATCCTTTCTCAAGTATGTGCATATGTATATATGTATGCAAAAGTTCCCTGTGGGTTATGAAAATAAGTCACTATAGTTGCATCAATCAAAGCAAATTTAATGAGATTATTAAAAGAGATCAGAAGTGAAAGAGTTTACTTTGAGTAATTATTGATATCCTCTCAAAAAGCACCGTAAAGCTCAAGACTTACCATGGTTTTCTTTGTCATCTCCACTGATTATGTCAAGTGTTCTGAGGACTGTTGGTTATATAGCGATTCCATTTTCAAGTCTGATCACTGTATACCTCAAGAATAGCACATACTGATGCACATTTGACAATTAAATCATAGAGATAGTATCGAGGTTCCAAAAAATGAGGTTTTACGTCTTGGTTGTTAAGTTGAGGTGTCAAACCGATCATGTGCTTAGTTATGTTCACAAGCAATCTTAACATCCACATCTGTTTCGTTATTAACAAGAATTAGAGTGCTAATTTTATACATGCATTTTAAATAAATAAAAGTGATAAACTGAATCATTCATTCCAAAGAGGATAATGTGTCTACAATAATGTCGTTGATTCAATTCATCCATTCAAAACATAACTTCAACTATCCACAATCAACTCTAAAAAGAAATAAACATCCCCCATAAGTGCAAATATCCACAATAATCACAAATATCCACCATCATCTACAAAATATCCCCAAAAATCACAAAAGAAATCAACATCCACAAGAATTATCAAGAAGAAACCCCTATACAATAGTACAGAAATTTCCCAGAAACTATTCAAAGAAGAAACAACAAACAACCCCAAACAACGACAAAAATTAACCACACCCCCTCAAGAACAGAAATAATCATCTCAATCCTCTCCTCCATCTCCACTAGCTCTACTAGGTCCACCAGGCCAACCCCTCAGATAGCCAAGAATCTCCTCCTGCTGTCGGAGAATCTTGTCTTGGTTGGCCTCGATCCATGCATAATCTCTCGCAGTGATCTGTGGGTACTGGTGCCTGCCTCCTCCTGAGTCTACATATGTTCTCTCTCTAACTCCCTCTCCTCCTTTTCATCAAGCTCAGATTGTACCTCGTCAACTCCCTGGGTCTGTGGCACCTCTTGTCTTGCCACTGGAGTGCCCTTATGCCCTTGGATTCTCTTGAAAGAGTCTTTGTTTAAGGGCCCCATTGGCTTTTGAACTTCCATTTCAGGCCTCACCCTGACCCCATTATCAATGCAGATCTCAGTCACCAAAGTACCAAAAAGGAGTGCGCTCCTCTTTGCATCACACCCCTTCTTCATTTCACTCAGAATCAATGAGGGGAGGTCGATGCTATGCTCTTTTCCCAATGCATAAAGCAAGCGAGCCATCTCAAGCAAAATCTCATTTTTCCTATGGGGGCTAGGTTAGACACCGCAATCAAATTTAGCATTTTGTACTTGTCGATGAGCTCCCCTTGTTTCAAAAATCTCCTCCCTCCCCATGAAAAGTTGGCCATCCCGGTCAATTCTTTCCCAACCCTATCCAACGCAACATTCTTTTTTGGTGGGTAAGTTGGGTTTTGCACCTGAAGCACCTTTTTCCTTACCTCCAAAATATACGCCTCATCTACATCAATGTGGGTGCCCCTCACGTATGTCTTAATGACACCATTGATGATCTCGCCATTGGAGTAGAACTCCCTCACCAAGTCAACAACGGCATCCCCACCATTTCTCAAAAACTGCACACATTTCCTCTTCTCCATTTCCTCCAAAATTCCCAATTTCGCAAAGTCAATAACAACTACATCCCTTTCACATACTATAGCATGGTTTTGGAAGAAATTCTAGTACCTTTCGGCCTTGAGTGCGCTGGGAAACCTTGTTCAATCATACCTCTTCCTCATTTGCCTCCCCTCTCTCTCCTCAATCACTTCTTCTATAAAGTTAGGTTCCTGGCTTATTGGTGGATTGCGCCTTGCAGGAAGCTTAACCCTAGGCATTGTGTTGTTCTCGATTTTGAGCTTAAGAGGGTGTGAAAATCTTGAGTTTTCTTGTGAAGATGATGATTTTGGGTGTGGAAATGAGTTTGGGATGGGCAATTTTTGGTAGAATTGAGGAATGGGTGGAGTTTTGAGAGCTGGGGAGTGAAAAGGGGTTCCAGGTTTTAGAAGATTTTGGAGGTTTTGAACTAGGGAAAACAGTCCAGGCTTTTATAGTCTGAGGAGGAACGTTCGAACGTTCATGTCATTCGAACATTTGTAGAAGGATTTTAACAAAAACATTCAATGTCATTCGAACGTGGTGAGCTCCCAGTACTTTTGAGTTCTGTCAGAAACCAAAGTACTGTAAGTTCTTAGCGTTCAAACGTCAATCGCATTTGAACGTGCTAAGCTCCCAGTACTTTTGTTTCCATCAGAGACTTTATCAGAGGCTGAGTAGTGTAAGGAAGCAACATTCGAACGTCAATTGGCATTCGAACGTTGAACCAAAATTAAAAAAACATTTCTACACTACTCTACTCACAATCACAGAAGTTTATTTATAAAAAAAAAAAATTGAACCAAATTTCATGGCGTCTCAGGACAAATCCCTACCCACGCTGTAGGTTGGTATTTTCAAATGTTCCTTACTCGGCCCATGTTTTCAGTCAAAAGAGTTTACACAAAATACAAAGGATTTTTACATTTTTTTACAAAAATTCAGACCCTTGGCTTTCATCCCCAACAAAAGTACATTTTTCCATAGTTTTAAAAGGAAGTCTAATCCGAGTCTTCATCTATCTCCGTGCCTTTTGAACAACCAGTAACTCTCCCAATTTTCTCTTCCACAAATCGGTTAAGCAGAGTACCAAAATAGGATGGCGTGTCAGGATAATCCTTATTCTGCCCATTCACTATCCAGTCTAATCGATCAAGTGCGCGACCAGAAATTGGTTCAGAACATTGGTTATATTTCTTCTCATGAAAGACTACACAATGTTTACAGGCACCAAGTCTTTTGGCACGACGACGTTTAGCAAAAGTGATTCTGTCACACAGGGGTTTCACTTGTTCTTGGATCTCAGTCTTTCTCACCAATGTTGTTTTTCTCATGATCACTGTATGCACATCAGAAGGAAAAGTGCGTAGAACTCCCAGACTAAACCAAAAAAGTTTAACATCCATGCTTTTTGTACTTTTAAGACTCACTATCTGGTTCTTTAACGTCTACCAGTCACAAAGACGATCAGAGATGACCCACAAATATAACCATCAAAATATAAAATATGGTAATCAAAATACGGTACACAATCTGGTCAAGAACAGCAACAACAACAATAGAAATTTAAAAATTTTCTATAGGCACATATAAACTGTAGTTCTCACCCCCAACCTAAATTGCACATTGTCCCCAATGTTTTGATTTTACCGATATGGTGAGCTTTGAAAATGAGGTTGAACGGTAGAGATCTTGTTCATTAGTTGAAACCTACAAGCAAAAATCAAAATACACAAATCAAACATCTCGTTGCAGATCTGGGTTAGGATGAAAACCCGTGATTCTGAGTGCAGACAGAAGAAGCATAGCCATGTACAAATAGAGTAAACATTCGTAGATCATGAGACAAAGGACTGGGTCTTTGAATAGTATGGTCATGAGGCTGTTTGGGTTGTGTCGCGTTTTACAGAAGGTCACGAACAGCGAAGAAGAAGAAGAAGAAGAAGAAGAAGAAGAAGAAGAGAAAAAAAAAGAAAGGGGAAAGGGACAGAAGTGCATGAAAAGAAAGGAAAAGAAGGTGGGGGCCTTATAAAGGCGGTGGTGTAGTTCGGGTTGGACCGAGTTTTCCTTGACCCAGCTCCTTTTTTGGTCAGCAGACGCTTTTCTCGAAGCAATATTCTGGATCCATTAAAAGAATGGTCTCCACATTTTTGACAAAGTCCTCCACAAAAGGTTTCAATCATTGACCATTGACAGTAAAGATATTACCGTTCGATGGGTTCTCTACTTCCACTGCCCCATGTTCAAACACTTTTTTGACAATGTATGGTCCAGTCCATTTTGACTTCAACTTACTAGGAAAAAGGTGGAGTATTGAATTAAAAAGGAGAACTTTTTGATCAAGTTCAAAAGACTTTCACACTATGTTCTTGTCATGAAAAATTTTCATCCTAGATTTTGCAATCTTAGCATTTTCATATGCTTCATTTCTCAATTCCTCCAACTCGTTAATCTAAAGTTTTCTTGCTAGTCCGGCTTTGTCCATGTCAAAGTTCATTGCCTTAATAGCCCAGTATGCCCTATATTCCAATTCCACATGTAGGTGACAAGGTTTTCCATTGACTAATTGGTAAGGAGACATACCCAAAATTATTTTTAAAATAGTACGATATGCCCAGAGTGTATCAGTTAATCTTGACAACCAATCTTTGCAGTCTGGATTCACCATTTTTTCTAAAATTAATTTGATCTCCCGATTAGCTAACTCAGCCTTTCCACTAGTTTATGGATGGTATGGAGTTGCAATTTTGTGAAAAATCAAGTATTTTTTCATCAGATTCTAGAAAGGTCGATTCAAAAATGAGCACCCCCATCACTTATGATGGATTTTGGGATTCCAAATTAGGGTAAAATATTTTCTTTTAAAAACTTGGTCACCGTTTGATGATCATTATTCTGACATGGAATTTCCTCAACCCATTTGGATACATAGTCTACGGCTATCAAAATGTATAGATAGCCAAAGGAGGGAAAAAATGGTCCCATAAAATCGATGCCCTAACAATCAAAAATTTTAATTATCAGAATGGGGTTTAGAGGCATCATGTTTCTCCTTGAAATATTTCCCAACCTTTGACATCTATCGCAAGTTAAATAAAAAGCATGGACATCTTAGAAAAGTGTGGACCAGTAAAATCCATACTGTAGGATTTTCGTAGCGGTTTTTCTGGATGAAAAATGGCCACCACATGCTTCAGAATGACAAAATGCTATTATCTATTTGCTTTCCTGAGCGAGGATGTAACGTCTTATGATTTGATCCTTATAGTACTTAAATACGTATGAATCTTCCCAAAAGAAGTTGCGAAACTTGCTCAAAAATTTCTTTTTGTCCATGGGGAAAAAGACGGATGGAGTGCTCTAGTAGCAAGAAAATTAGCAATATCAGTGTACCTTGGGGTCTCATCAATTATGAACAGTTGTTCATTAGGAAATTTTTCATTAATTGGCATTCCATCCTTGTGAAATTCATAAGTTAACCTGGACAGATGGTCTGCCACCACATTCTCAACACCCTTTTTGTCCTTAATGACCAAGTCAAACTCTTGAAGTAAGAGTATCCATTGCAAGAGCCTTGGTTTAGCATCTTTTTTTGTGAGCAGAAATTTCAGTGTTGCATGGTCAGTGAATACAGTAACAGAAGAACCAACAAGATAAAAAAGAAAATTTTACAAAGCAAAGATAACAGCAAGTAATTATTTTTTGGTTGTCGAATAATTCATTTGAGCATCATTCAAAGTTTTACTTGCATAGTAAATCACATGTGGTTTTTTATCTTTTTGTTGTCCCAACATAGCACCTACAGCATAGTCACTTGCATCACACATTAGCTCAAAGGGTAGAGTCCAGTCAGGGGGTTACATTATTGGGGTAGAAATTAACATGCCTTTAAGCTTGTCAAAATTTTTTTGGTATGTTTCACTCCAATCAAAGATTACGTCTTGACTTAGGAGATGACACATAGGTTTTGCTATGGTACTGAAATCTTTTATGAATCTCTTGTAAAATCCTGTATATCCCAGAAATGATCGGACATCTTTCACAATCTTGGGAGTAGGCAAGTTCCCAATCAGATCTATTTTGGCCTTGTCAACTTTCATGCTCTCAGATGACACAATGTGACCAAAGGCAATGCCTTGTGTTACCATGAAATGGCATTTTTCCCAATTAAGCACCAGATTAGTCTCTTTACACCTTATTAATACCTGTACTAGGTTGGCTAGACACAAATCAAATGAGTCACCATAGACAGAGAAGTCATCAATGAATACTTCCAAAAAATTTTTGACCATGTCACTGAATAGACTAAATATACATCTTTGGAATGTTACAGGAGCGTTACAAAGCCTGAATGGCATCCTTTTGAATATGAAGGTGCCAAAGAGGCATGTGAATATGGTTTTCTCTTGATCATTGAGTGTTATCTCAATTTGATTGTACCCAGAATTGCCATCTAGGAAACAGTAAAATTCATGGCTTGCAATTCTCTCTAGAACCTGGACCGAAAAAGGAAGAGGAAAATAGTCTTTTCTAGTCACCAAATTAAGCTTTCGATAGTCAATACATATCTGTCATCCTGTGATGACTCTAGTTGGTACTAGCTCATTGGCTTCATTTTTTACCACTGTGACCCCAAAATTTTTGGGCACAACTTGGGTTGGACTAACCCATTTGTTATCGGAGATGGGAAAGATTATCCCTGCATCTAAGAGTTTAAGCACCTCCATTTTCACAATTTCCTTCATATGTGAGTTCAGTCGTCGTTGTATTTGACGAGAGGGTTTTGAATCCTCTTCAATGTATGTAGCATGATTGCAGATTAAGGCTTATACCTTTAAATTAGCGATGGTCCACCCAA
>CAUOFW020007075.1:0-22112 GCA_963454935.2 Ilex paraguariensis | reverse complement strand
TGATCCCGTGTTTGTGTTTTGGATTTCATTGGAGATAAGAGCTACCCTTATTCTTTTATTGACATTGGGACTTCATCCACTCCTTCTACTAGTTGGCATAAGTGGTCTGACCACATTCTTACAGATAGGGCATTTTGTGAAACTTTGGAGTCTGTCGGTATTATTTTCGCTATAAAGGTGTGACGTAAGATTAGCGTCAACCGGCATAATGCCAACCTATTTTCTTTGATTTCTCACTAGTGCCGCGAGACTCATATCTTCATCACTGCTTGGGGTGAGTTTATCCCCACCTTGGAGGATGTTTTGGTGTTGATGCAACTGTTCATCTTTGGAGATTCCATTTTCCTCTTCAAAGATTCTACTCCTGCTGAGGCAGTCATAGTGTCTTATTTATCTGATTGTTTTATCGATATCGCGAGGTTTCCTTCATCTTTTAGCATCGAAGGTAGTGCCAGCGGGCACAAATGTACATACACAACTTGGGTGAGATTCTTTTCCAAGTACATCGAGCCTGCAAAGAGCAAGGGTCCCGAGTGTGTTGGCCCTGGGTCCAGGAGTGAACATATCTTGGCTGCCTTTATTGCAATGTGGTTTACTCAATACGTGACACTGGAGGCCCCTTTTGATGGTATCAGCATCAACATTTTTCCTCTAGCTGCTTGGTTGGATCGTGGGTATGCAATCCCTTTAGCTCCCCCATTTCTCAGGAACCTATATCTTTGCCTTGATGATTTGTAGGAGATGACCTCCATTTCGGTGGGGCGTTACAACATTAGTAGCTACGTCTCTACCCTCTTCCTACAGCTCTTTCTACTTGAGAGCTTCCCTACATCTACTCCTAAGGCCAAATGTCCTACAGATGATGGTCATTCTCCGTAGGACTACGGTGGTCCGGATGCTCCATATCTAGGTTGGTGGGCCCCTTTCTCAATGATGAATAACAATTCGTCTTTCACCCTTATTTGGTTTCCACCTTATGGTCGAGTCGCTTCCTTATTACCACGCTGAGTCCACAACTATCATCGTTGATTCCATTGAGACTGTGGTAGACTGCTATTTTGATTTTATTGCTTGCTTTATCAAGGGATACCTTCCTTGTGGTGGAGACAAAGGCATCGAGTTTGTGGCTTATAACCCACACAAGGTGTCTCTACAGTTTGCGTTGACTAAGGAATTTCCTCTACTCTAGGGGATGTTTTGAGTTATATTGACATCATGCGCTACTATTTGTTTGTTGATAGAGTTGGGCTACTTAGGGATAGAATGGTTATTATTCCTTTAGCATCTAAAGTTGGTGTTTTTACGCCAGATTATCGAATTTTTTGGGTTGCTATGACATCTCATTATTATGTTTTCCTTAGAATAAGGCTTGTGCATTGCCTCAAGATGCGAGCATCCAAGGCCGTTCCTACTTAAGGAGTTTCAAGTCTAAGGTAAGGACTAGGGGGTTTGAGCGAGTTTGCCTGATCGACCATCCACTTCATCAAGAAGGCATTACAGGGGAGGGTCCCATGGAGATTTAGCCATGACAAGACCCCCTCGTTCGTGCTAAGGAGCGCATCACAAAGAAGTCTTAATGAGCTACCTTGGGGAAGTCTATTGATTTTCGGTCTACTAGCACCTCTCACTCTAGTTGTCTAGCACATAGAACCCGTCGAGGTGGGCAATTCCAGCACTGTCCCTCATCCCTGTTGTCGACTCTCATTTTCATTATCTACGGAAGGTAAAGCTCCCCATTCTGTTGCTTGGTGTTTTGGCACTTGGAATTTTTTTTATACCCTTTTTTTGATTGTTTGTACATTCATCTATCTATATTTTTTTCACCAAGGTCTTTCTGCATGAGAGGCTTCTAGATACACAGTTTGCTATCTTAGGAAGTCTTTTGGCGCGAAGATTGTGATAGGCAAACTTCCTGCGACATCTGCTATGGCGACATTAGGGCTTCTCTATTACCCTAAATGGTCTTTGTCAGGGAGAGTACTGTCATAGGCTATTCAGAATCAAAGAATTTTACTTAGAATTGTGCAACCAAGTTGTCCTAGTCCCTCATCGATTCTATCGGAAAGTTAGCATACCAGGTGAAGGCCCTGTCCTTGAGGGACTTGGAAAATTTCCTCATCTAAAGAGGTTCATGGATCACATAGTGGCCAAGGCTATCAAGGTAGAAGGTAATGTGGTCCCAGGGTTGCCATTTTTTTCATAGAACTTCTCGAACTTCGGCGGTGAGTACCCCACAAGATACATAGCTTGTTACATAGCCGGGGTAAATATTATGTCTATGGTTGTTGGCTTAGGCTTCTTTTGTCTATCTAATAAGACCTGGACTTGGGCCAACATGACAAACCCAGCACTGGGCACTAGTCGTTCTGTGTTGGCCGAGTATGGCGCTCAAGCGATTGGAGATGGAAACGAGGTGATGGCGACGGGGGCTGGAAATGTTGAAGGCATGGTTGTGCGAATAGTGAAAAAAACAGTTTGACCTCACACTTAGGTAGTCATCAATGCCATCGTAAAAATTATAAGAGGGGTCATTTGGAAATCTGCGAGGCCATAGTTGTAGCTACTCGTAGCGTGTTCACATTCGAGAGCTATTAGAAAGTTTAGGAGATGTGCACCAGTCATGGTTGCAAATCTAACTACAGTGGGTACCTCAGGGATTGTGACATTTTGAGGACTCACTGCAGCTACCTGTTATAGGAGAGTTAGAGAGCCAGTTGCAGTGGTTTGCTGTAAAAGTGCTAGAGGATCGCCTATGGTAATTTGTTGCAAGGGAACTAGGGGATTAGTTGCATCAATTTATAGTGGAAGTGGTAGGGGTTCACTGGCAGAATTTTGCTCTGTTAAGCCATAAGGGCTTGGCTTCCATGATGCACCATTATTGCTTGACAATGCCACTGGAGATGATTCAGGCAAAGTTGAAGGCGGTGGAATTGGGTAGTGTGAGAGTAATGGCAAGAACATCAGTGGGTTTTGTAAGCCAGGTGGTTAGAAATACATTTGAGCTTGCATCATCTACACTACCGCAGTCATCTACTATTGTAAAATCTGCATATCATGTAGAGCCTACGCCATTGTGAAAGGTCCTCGCACCACCAAAGCCTTTTGGCTTGTAGAGGAACCATGGCTATCCTCGCAACAGGGCAGGTTTTTCTGCTGCCCGTCTTCCTTGTCATTGTTGTTTCCAATCATGGTATTAGACAATACTTTTCCACTCCGAGTTGTAATAGGCATAGGCTAGCGAGGACAAACCTCCCTAGTGGAGTTGCCAAAAGAATGTAGGTGAGGGGTTAAAAGAGGTTATCACACGTGTATATGTCAAGAATGATCAAAGGAGATGAGCAAGATAAGCAGATGGGATGGAAAGAACTTGAGCAACCTATTAATGAAGGGACGAACCAGTTGGGCAGAGAGTAGGTGGAGTAAAATGCTCTCACCATCCAAGTGAAACTCTCATCCTCTGTAGTGGGCAAGTAATGTGGGTATTTATAGCACAGTGTCTGGCCAAGTTAGGCTGCCCGGACAAGTTGGGCTGCCCACCGCGACCCCTTACCACTCGTGCAAACCCCTAACTGCCTCGATCGCGACGATACTAATGGTCGTTAACCATGAGTCACGTGTCCCAATATTAACTAGGCAGATGTGATGTTTTCCTAAATGCAACTTGGTTGTGTCTCCGATGAAGGTGCGACAACCAAGGTGAAAATAGGCTCCCAAGAGGTCCAAGACCGTGACTAGTCACCGCAGAACCATGGCCTCGAGAGAGCTATGTCTGCGATGCCCTCAACGAGCTCCTACACAGGACCTTTCTTTCGCTCTCTAAACCTTTCCTTAAGACCTTTGTCAAGCAACGATGTCCAATAGGTTCTGGATACCACTCCCACAGTGGGAGAGACAAATCTCACTGAGGTTGGCCCGAGACTTCTACAGTTCAACTTTTGTCCATCCTTGGTGAAAGATCATTTTTGCCACTTCTAATGCAATTGGGATGTGTTTCGCCCTGTCGCAATGTTGCGCCTGGGGCATCGCATATTGGTTGTCGTGCTTGGGGGGAGTCATACCTGGGGTGTCATGCCTTAGGCATTGCAACTTGGTCACCACGCCTAGGGGCATTGCATATGGGGTGTCGTGCCTGGGGCATCGCATATGGGTGTCACGCTTGAGAGCGTCGCACCTTGGGTGTCGCGCCTGGGATGTCACACATGGGGTGTCGAGCCTTAAGCATCGAACATGACACTGTTATCTATATTGTCCAAGCGGATGCGATTAGGGCCCATTTTTATGTCAGCTGATAATCGTTGCCACTTGTTCGGTTATTGTGTAGACACGTGTCATAAATTGTTGCCACTTGTTCTGTTTTTTTCTGTTAATTAATCATAATTGTCTTACTAAGTTTTTTTTATTTAAAAATAGCCATGTTTTACTATAATATTTAAAAATGTCTCATTTATTTTATAACCACTCAATTTGTGTAAATTCCTATTTTTATATTCATTTAGAAAAAAATTATTTTATTTGTTAAACTAATGTTCAATTATATTTCTTTTTATCTTAAACAAATAGAATGTAATCATTGCATTTGATCTCCGTATTGGACTTCGATTAATTTAATTTTTATTTACAAAATTTAAATTTGAAATTTTAATTAATATGTTGTATCTCAAAAGGAAAAATAAATAATTTTTAAATAAATATATTTAATACTACTATTATTATTAAATAAATATTAATAGGGTCTTTTAACATTTTTGCCCAAGGGCCTACTGTTAGTGATTTTTTTCAGCAGTATTGGTCTATGTAAATATCATTTCTTCGTCTAGTTCGAAGAGAGCTTTTGTAAACTTTTCTCAGCACCCCCACACTACAAGAAAAATGACTTTTATCGACGTTTATTAAACGCCGCTAAATATAAAAAAACGCTACAAAATATTATTATTGACATTTTTCCTTAACGCCGCTGAAAACTCTATCAGAAAAATTACCAGCGTATAATTAAACGTCACAAAAATTAAAGTGACTTTTGTTAAACGCTAAAGCGACGCTTATTTAATCGACGACTTCATTGTAAAATTCCTGCTGCCAGAGCTATTTTATGGCGTTTATGTAAACGCCAGTAATTATTATTTTTGAGCAACTAATTTCTGGCGTTTAAATAAACGTTCGTAATCTTTTTTTTTTTGCTTTTTTAAATAGAAATTTTATTTATTTATAAATCAGAGAAATTACAAGAAACAAGCAATGACAATGTACAGGACCCAGATGGATGCAACAAAATTTTACAGACATGAAATACGGCCCACAAAAATGTTTTCTATATTCAAGCTGCTTTACATACAGACCTTCAGTTCAATTTCTTGAGAAAATCAGAGACAAATGAATGAACCACATCAGGAAACAAAGATGTAGCAGCATAAAACGTAGCTGGCATTTTAATCAATAACCCCCCAACACCCAGAAAAGGAGGGAAGATAAATTTGACAAACAGTCTCAACTTAAAAAAAATTATTGGACAATGTAGCATTTTGCAGCCAATGCTTAGTAATGCTAAAGAAACTTGAGTCAAAAAAAAAATATATGTTTGGAGTCCAATGCACCATCTGATTAAGCTTTGCCTGACCGCCGGAACTGAGCAAATCAAAGAACCAAATATACCAGTCAGAGCATATGCAATGGCGCAAAATGGGAGAGCCTCCTGTTCTTTTGCTGAAAGTGCTGCTGTTCCTAATCTGTGTGCACTGGAACAAACAAGAAAAGAACAATTTTATGAGATGGAAAATCAAGCTAAGCAGCTTTAATACAATCAAAACTCATGAAATGGGTAAACACAAGATATGAATAACATGCATGTGGTAATTATGTTATATGAGATAGAAGATCAAGCAGCTTTAATACAATCAAATTAACTCACGAAGCGGGATCCATGTATCCGAGCTAGTTATTTCGTGAACATGTGGAATTTTATCCTTGGGCAGTTATACCATGTGTATGAGAAACAAATATTTATTCACTAAATGGTAGACAAGAATGGCAAACAAAGCACGAGGAAGCAGAGGCAACACTAAAGCCGAGAGTTTTACCATTACAGTCGGGTAACATTGCAACAATGGGCACATTCATCATAGGTTTATCTGATGAATGTGACCAGTTTAAGTTTAACCACAAGAAGGGTAGCAAAAGACCAGGGCATGGAAGATAACTATAGTAGATGAAGTAAATAAGAAAGGCAATTGACACGATTGAATACACTGTAAACTCTGAAGCACTCAGGACAGTTAGTGGGAAGGCTATCTAGTTCTTTGACCTAGGATCAAAGAACCCAAGTTTGGTACACGACTGAAGACCACATAAGCAGAACACAACAATTCATTAGCAAAACTTCTCCCAAACCAAATTTTGCTACAAATTACATGTAACTAAAACCCAAGAAGCACAAAAAATCCATCAAACTCAAACCAAATTTTGCTACAAATTACATGATGCAAAGCTTAAATTACATGTAACACATAACAAAGCTTAAATTAAATTACTGATGTCTACCATATTGATGATGATCTAGCTCATAACAAATCTTTCATTCCATTCCACATGTGTGATTTTAAGCATGCGCCCAAAACTTAATCTTACTAAGCATGTTTTACATGCCAAACATAGACCGGAAATCTCTTGGCATATCTGTTCTCAAAGTCGTCATCCACAGTAACGAAGAGGAAAGAAAAATCATGAAAAATTGGGATAAATTACAAAAATGAACCAGCATAAAAGCACTCTTCCCTTGTTTTTCATTCTTTTAATTTGTTATTACGTTTATGGAATCAGTGATAGTTTTAAGGCTGTACCTCTCTTCTTGATCACGACACAGTAAAATACAATTTGCTCTCAAGTTGAATAAAGTACAAAAGGCACTGCAAACAAATAACAAAAGAAAAATATAAATCAGCATTATCAGCTAGATTACACTTATGATGGTCAAATCAAATATGCTCTCAAGGATGCAAGAAGAAAATTGCGACATGAGCGTGGTATTCTATTTCATATTTGGTAAATCACACTTATAAAGTACAAACTCAGAAGAAACGAGTCGGAGTCTTTTCATAACTGTGGATTAGGAGATTTCACGATGGTCAATAATGGCACATGGAACTGCACTAACGAAGAAAGTGACTTCATTATATAGATTATAGTAATCATCTTGAAGAATAGAATAAAATTATAATATCAACAACGAACATAGGCATATTAGGATCACCGGTATACCTCCACCCCGTTGATAGCTTGGATACAATCAATTCCATTAATGTCTGGCTATAATCCGATATCAAACTTATATAATTCATAACATACCGAGTCAAGGGATGAATTGTACCTCCAGGCACAGGAATCCTCGACGGCTCGCGAAGCACAGCGTTCTTAAATTCAGACAATGTTCCTCTCGCCACTTCGGCCAACCGGGACAATATTTCCGCTCCCTGAACCCTAATCGATTCCGATTGCTTTGACTGAAAGACAACCTTAATATCAGGCTACAAGTCCGACAAAGCGTCATGAAGGTCCAAAATCTGGAACAATTTCTCCGGTGATCTCCGACTACTACTAATTGCTTCGGCGAAATTAAGCAGCTGAAATGCAAATCTAGAATTAATTAATCCATAAGATTCACATAAAACAACGAGCCACGAAATCGAGAACTGAATCAGAATAGATGGACAAACCAAAAACTTGTGCCTTCAATGATCTGGCTTTGACTGAGGACCGCAACACCCTCTGAACAGTCCAGAGAGTGAAAGCAAGAGAAGTCCAGCCAATTGGGGAAAAAATTAGAGTGAACGTCGGCGGAGGAAGAAAAAAAGTTTTTTATTATTTTTAATTAAAATTATGTGGCGTTTGGCTTAAACACCAGAAATTAAGGAATTTTTTTTTATTATTTTTATTAATAATTAGTACGCCAGAAATTAAGGCAAAAAAAAAATTATTAATAATTTTCGGCGGGGACAAATTAGTGACGTTTAAATCAAATATCGAAAATTAAATATCAAATTTTCTCACTTTTTTATGGTGCCAGCTTTGTCAATAGAAAACAATTACAATTACAATTACGCAAGTGAGTTAGATTTATTTGAGAGATTTTGATAGAGCGGAAGCAATTACATTGCAGAACAATCCACCATGACTCAGTTGACTTGCATATGCCATTTATGATGAGTTTATTTTATGTGATAAATAATTTACTATGCTACACTTAGATTAGCATAGTATATACATTCAAGAACTAATTATTCTACATTCAAAAAAGAAAATACAAATCACAATTCTTTTATAAGAATTTGCATACAAAGCAGCATGGTAAATGTATTGTTGTGAATACATTCGGAAAAGTGTAAATTTTTTAGTCTGTTTATAGAATACTACACTTGTACTGGCAATAATTTTGTGTTTGAAAAATACTCTTTAATGTTAAAAATCGATTATTTATCATGTAATATGCATATTTTAAATAATAATTTTTTTTTTATTTTTTTTCTTTAAGAGAGATGTAGGAGAGAGATATATAAGTGTGGATTAATGGGGTTGTCTAACATTAAGAGTCATGTATGTTCCGTTTGGTACGATGAAAAAGTGAGAGGATGAAAAATTAGAAGGATGAAAAGTTTGAGGGATAAATAAAACATCATGTTTGGTAAGTAAGGAAAGTAGGAAGGATAGAAAAATAGATGGATTAACTTCCCCTCCAACTTACCAAAATCAATCCCTCCAAAATCGAAAGGAAAGTGAATAAAAAGTTAATTATTTGTGTTGAGATGTATCTTATTTGTTTATATATCTTATGTATACATTAATTTCAGATAAAAATACAATGGTAAAATATGTATATATATATTTTTAAAAAATTTTAAAAAAATTAAAAATTAAATTTAAAAATTTTAAATTTTAAATTAAAAAAAATATTTTTTCCATCTTAACTAAGGGTGAAAATTTTTGACTCAATACGATGACACGACTCGAACTCGATAAAAAATAAACAAGTCAACTCGCAACTTGACACAACACAATTAATTAAATAAGTTAAGTTAGATTTGACTAATATTCGACACAAATTCGTAATGACTCAACACGAATCTGACACGACACGATTCGATTCGATTGTCACCTCTAATCTTAGCCAAAAAAAAAAAAAAATCATTTTTATTTTTCATCCATCTAATCAAACACAAAAGAAGGGAAGTGTATCATTCTTACTTTCCATTCTTAAAGAATAAAAAGTGTATCTCTCCTACTTTCTATCCTCCCTACCAAACGGAACAATAGAGATAATAATATTTTTGAATAGAGAAAAAAAATTGGGATAAATTTGATATTATTAAATTAAATTAAAATAAATAAAAATTAGATGATTCTTAATTATTATTGTAATTTTATAAATTGAGAATTAATTTTTTTTTACTCTAAATTTCACTTATTTTTGTTTTTGACTTTTGTGAAGACAAGATCAGACATAATAATACTTTCCCAACATGTGGACGGCCGGTTGCAAATTAGATCTGCTTTAAGAACCGAATGCTGCACGTGGGAGACAGTCGCCACTGTCCATTGATTAAGTAGTGCCAACAAAAAAACAAAATACATGATGGCAATGCTGAAAACACTCGCATAAGGATTGGATGGTTTGTACATATCTGATAGTCAACGAATAAGTCTAAATAGGGCTCGTCTGAACGTGCGTTTGGAAAAAAAAAGGAAGGCTTCGGTATCGGGTATTAGGCATACTGGCGGGACTTTAGACGGTTTAGCCATACTGGCGGGACTTTAGACGGTTTAGCGGCCCTTTAAATTAACACGTGTTAAATTGTAGGTGTTATCGAGCCTAAAGGACTCCAAGGATTGTACCCAAGAGAGGAGGGCTCGGAGGAGCCAAATACACATATTGATATACACTTAATGTGACTCGATCACTCATTTATGGTGATATGAGTGATAGAGACAATATCATTAATGAGTCTCTATACCCTCAAAAGCTTATGCTTGAAATTATGATGACTAAACATTAATGGTTGACATGCCGAGAGTATCTCCCCGGTGCGTACCGAGATATTGTTTCTCCGAGCATGGAACACATAACAGTAAGTGTCAGGCGTCGATTATAGACACTTGAGTGTTCTGGAATAACCAGAAGTGCTCAGCGCGTCCTTGAACACTGGTCATATCATCCTGACATTAAATATGTGAAGATCTGGGTGAAGAACATTCAAATCTTCATGAGTAAAAGTGTCAGGCATTGAATATTCAGATGGGACTTGAAGTTTTTGCACTCATTGCTATTAAACCACGACACATGATATATTGTGCTAAATTCTCAAATTTTATACTGACTTAAGTTTCAGAGGGGATAAATCGAATGTTCATCTAGCCCTTTTTCCTGACCCTGTGATCATTGCAGGTTCACCAGATTAAAGGTCGTTATCTTAAACTGTTACAGGAATTTCCCTGTACAGATACAGTATTAAAAATTATAATTTTTTTTAAAATTAAGGTATAATTTTTTTAAAATTAAGTTATAATTTTTATAAGATGTAAGTTATAATTTTTTAAAGGCATTAATTAATAATGGAGGGTTGAAATTAATACTAAAAGTTCATAATCGATTATGGTCTCCTCTTAAGTAACTATAATTTCTCTTTTTAAAGATATAATTTTACCATAAAAAATTATAACCAGTCGTACAATTCCTATTTTTCATAATAATTTTCGTAGAAGTGAATAAAATATAATGTTGTTTCTTTTATCAGAGAATAAAATATAATGTTAAATGAAAGACTATAATACTATAAATTTTAAGGACAATACATTTATACTATTATAAAATGTCAACAAAAGTAAAAAAAAAATAAGTAATGGTCATAATACATTTTTTGAGTTAGAATTACAACATTAATATTGTATTATTTGAAATTGCGAGAATTGAACTACCATTCTACACTTTCATTTTTTAGTTGTACACTTAACTAATTCTATACAATCAATATTATTGTTCATCTAATAACTATTACGGATATAAATATCAACAAAAGTAAAAAAAAAATGATTGACTATAATAGTCTCAATAAAGTAACTTATGGTTATAATACCCTTTTTGAATTAAAATAACAACATTAATACTAAATTATTTGTAATTGTGGTTGTTGAGCAACGATTCTATCCTTTTATTTTTCAGTTGTACCCTTAGATAATTTTATACAGTCAATATTATGTCAACAAAAGTAAAAAAAAAAATTAAATTGATTGATTATAATTGCCTTAATAAAAGAAAATAATGATTATAATACTCTTTTTGAGGTAGAATAACAACATTAATGCTATATTATTTATTATTGTGACTATTGAGCTAATATTCTACACTTCTATTTTTCAGTTGTACTCTTTGCTAATTCTATACTGTTAATATTATTGTTCATATAAAAATTATCTATCTAATCAGATAGCTTAAAAGTTGAAAATATACTCCTCATAAAATATTCCGCCCAATCCCATCTCTGTCCAGCCCATTGCCCGAGATCCTTCCTTCCCATTCCTCCCTCTCTTTTCCACCGCCAACTAGCCACCAGCGCGACCCACCACCACCGTAACGCTAGCCAAGTGCAAGTATCTCGCCCCCTGTCCCTCTCTATCTTTTCCTTTCTCTTCGCTCTCACTCGTCTGTACCTCACTGGCTCTCACCAGCGCAGGTGATATGGGTGTGTTTGCGATTTTGTTTTATTTGAATGTAAGTTCCCTGAATTGATTTGGTTGGATTTTTAGGTTCATAGGGTTGCCGTTAGTTTCCTCTACTCTTTCCTATAAATTTTTGGTTAATTGAATTAATGTGGTAGTGGAATGCCCAGGTCTACGTGGAATCTACTTCTACCATCCATGATGTTTGGAGTGGAAACTTCCATTTTATAACAAACTTCAACTCTTAGGGTGTGTTTGTTTGCAATATAATAGTGATACAAGGGAGTGAGGATTGGGTGAAATAATTCGTGAGGTCAATTAATACTTTATTTGTTTGCGTTTTTATGTGTAATAGTAATGTTCGGATCTCAATACTGACCCAATATCTATAGTACCATTAATCCCATGTAGATGACATTAATGTAGGTGGTATTAATTGGAGGGATTTGAGCCACCAATAGTATGAGGCTCAAATTTATCACTGTAAGCCTCCCACATGAATGTAACGGACGAATATTATTAAGGATAAATAAGTCTATTTGTAATAAGACATGTGACATAACAAATGTTTTGTAATGGATCTCATAATAAAACATATTGCTCAAATAAACACGAGATGAGATTATTTTAATTTTTATACTCAATATTACATTCTCTCCGTATTGGAAGTATATGGAATACATTAGCCAATCTTATAAATACTAATCCCCCAAACAAACACATCCTTATAGTCTTCCATAGGTATCTATTTCTTTTTTTCTTTTTCTTTTTTTTTTGTGAGGAGTGTCCAGTCCAATTTATTTGCACTTCGATTAATCTCCTTTCTAGTCCAATTAAAAGGCAAATCATACACGCTGGAATTAAGATATTTATGAAAGATAAAAAAATATAAAATTTTCATAACCTGACTCCAAAAGATTGTCAAAATTCAAACTCAAGACATTTAAGTTTACAGCTAATATATATTACCATTTAAACTACCCGTTAGGGTTATAGATATCTATTCGTATACCTATTCCGATTCTTTTCTTAATCTAAACATCAAAATTAATTTATAATAAACTAATTTTCTCTTAACATAATTGACTCACATATGTAATTGTGTTTATTATCAAAAAAATAAGAGATTTACTACAGCATCAACTTCATATTCAGGATATAACAAAATGCATTAGAAAACCATTAGGAATCTAATAGTTACCTTATTTTAGAACCCAAGCTTGCATTTTTAGGGCATGTTTGATGTGGCAAACAAAAAAAAAAAATCATTCGTTACAAATAAAAGTGCAGTTAATATGTAGTTTATGTCATTAATATTATTGTGCTTAAAAAGCATTTCAACTAAGTCCACCACTACTAGCAAACTTCATAATCACCAATGTGTGGATGGGAACCAAAGAATAGCAACTTTCAAACGACCAACCAATAACTTTATAGCCTCATCATGTCAAAATTCAAAGTACAAAGTGGTAACTTTCTGCTATAAAAAAAGACCTCATGTGTATATCATTTTAACCTACACGATCTCAGTTCTTTCCACCAACCAAAAATTTATTTCCAAGATAAAGAATCAAAAGCTATGACTCAACGGCCTTCCTAAAAAAACAGTAGGAAATGGAAAATCAAACTAAGGGGGTGCATGTAGGCAAAACTATTGCTAAAAATCGGGTCTGGAAATAATCCTAACAAGCTTCTTTACCACAAGCCAATGAACTTCCACCAAACCCCTCCCACTCCAAGCCAAATGATTATATTGACAATAGAGATGAGAAATCCATAGCCCCACCACTTTGCAAGGGGAACATAGTTAGCTCCATAGAAAACTGGAGCTGACCCGATCCCGTAGTGGGTGAGGCCACCCATGAGATTAGAGAGAAAGGCGAGCACCATAGCTCCGAAGTAAGGTGGAGTACCTAGAGCACTAGCAACTGATAAGAAAGCTGTGAACATGGCACCAATGTGAGCAGCTCCACTTGCAAAAAAGTAGTGAGAATAAAAATAGAGAAGAACGAGAATGCCAAAGGAAGCCTGCCACGAAAGACCCAATCCTCCAACAAACTGCAAAGGAAATAATCAATTAGAAAGTTAATATTTAATGCATACATTTAGCAAGTAACTTGCATTTTCTTTGTTCAAATTCGAATTAGCCAATATATCTCAAAATGAATGTCCATATTGCATAATTCGATAGATGTTATGAGCAGCAGCATCACGCATCAAAGTGCACATCTAAGACGGGGTCCTTGGCACTGAATCTTAAATTTTGAACAGCAGGCATATTCACACAGACACATGACTACAACCAGAAAGGACCCAGAAAAAGGATTGTCTATGCTTTCTATGCTTAACTGCGACGGATTCAGCTGAATATTGCCCTGAACTTAATAATATGTACTCCTCGATGGACAATCAAACTACCATAATAAAATCAGATAACAAGATACTGGTTTATTGTCATCCTTAACTTATAAGCATGATAAACCTCTTGGGGAAAGTAATTGGATCCTGAACTTTTCATTACAAGCCTTTTAAGGGTTCAAACACTCGGGGGCGGAGCTAGAAACTTGGGTAGTGGGAGCAAAAATTTTAACAACAATACTATATGTACTAAATTTGAAAAGTTACTGCATTACTACCGTTGGATTAACAAATAAAATGCATTTAATGTTGATACCATATTCTAATTTAACAATGCAATACATTAGATTATTAAATTTCACCTTTCAATTAAAAGTAAGTAACAACGAAAGTAAAATTTAAAATTTTGTAGTAATAAATTAAAAGAGGTGGCCCAACGTTTTGCTTCTGTTATTGCAAGGTCTAGAATAAGATGTACATACTCTTATCCTGCATGTGAGAGAGTATTTTTTTTTTCGGCGATGTATCAAATTTACAAAGTTGAGAGTAAGAGGACTTGATATACGGGAGAGAACGAAAAGCTACAAAATTTCTTGAACATGTGTTGAGAGATTCAACTACATAACCAATGATCAAGTTTTACTTAATCGAGTAAAGAAATTTAACCTTAAAGCTAGAAATTATTAAGTAAATTAAAATGTATGAGAAGGCAAAATTTAGAATATATTAAAATTTATATAAAAAAATATTTGGACAAAAAAATTGAGCGGGAGCAGTTAGCTCCGCCCCAGCACACTTCACTGCCAAAACTAAAATAACTATTAAAATAAGAACTATACTCTTTTCACTATAAATAGTGATCAAAGAGGACATTCCAATTAGAATAAAGGAGCTTCTGTAATGGAGACACATGTCCAATGGTAGTATAGCAAACATAAAGTAAAAAGATTGAGAGGAAAAAGAGAAATGACAAAAAATATTTTCTAGCAAAACACAAGAGGGCTTTAGGAGTCATCAAACTTTAAGACAAAGGTTTGCAACACGTGTGAAAGAGCTCGCAATATACAAAAAATTATCATGGCTCATACTCTAGCATTGTTTGTAGCTAAGAAGCACAAAAACTCTTAAAAAGGTGATATATCCGTGTCAAATATGTGTTGGACACTGACATTTCAGACACGTGTCTAACACTATTTTATCATTGTATACAATCAATAGATAAAATTTAACGTTCAGACACGAGTACGACACTTTTTGGTGACAAGTCTGACACTTCATAAGACCATGTCTATTACTAAAAAATAATACTGTAGTGACATGTAATTAACAAAGCTCAAACATTTGAAAAATAAATCTCTCATACTGTGAAGTAATATATTATTGTAAAGACTAGCCATGTTAAAGCTGTACATAAAATCTAAAAATAAAAGATGTATAAAAGTCACAAGTTTTACTTATCATAAACTATTGAATTCTCCTAAATGCTATAAATATTTCTTTGTGAGAAATCATATCATTTCATGTTTAAAAAAATAATTATTTGTAACGTATATGTGTTCCTACTTTTTTTTAGAAATATCATTTCCTTGTCATGTCGTGTTGTATCCACGTCCATGCCAGTATGCGACTATCCGTGCTCCTTAGACTTGAAGCAAAAAGGAAAAAAAACACAAACATGACAATGAAAAAGTAGAATGATTAATAAACAACAAAAAATTAAGGAGGTGAGAAAAGGATAGTTGAGTAAGAAAGCCAAAACTTTTAAAGCAGTTATTGACTCAACAAACTAGAAAGGAAAAAGGAGAGTACATGCAGGTGTGTACAATTGGACATGTAGGAATTTTATTTCTAATTTGAGATCTTTTTCCAAAAAAAATGGTACATAGAGGGCCCAATCAGTGAGGATGACTCAAAATCACTAGAAACTGATAGAAACCATATTTAGGCAAACCAAAAAATTTTGGTCAGTTTAGTGTTTCAACTGACTGGGAGTCTGTAAAACCAATCTAACCTCATCACAAGTAACTGCGGCTACCCACCACACTATATTGATAATAAAGCTAAAGTTCAAAAATAATGACTCAATTGAAAGAAGACATACAAAGTACGAGACAAACCTTAACAATGGTTTCGCTAAACCAGGCTATCAGACCATATTTATTCAGATAACCAGCCATGGCGATTAGGGCAGCGAACCATGTGAGAGTATCCCAAGCAACTGCTTCAGATAGGCATTCCTTCCATGTCACAACTCCAGTCACAAGGAGAACAGATAAACCAAGAATGGCAGCAGTAACAGCATCTACATTCAGCACTCCTCCAAAAACCCAGAGCCCAACCTGATATAATACAGAACAGAAAGGGTGAGAATTCACTAACACACATGCACACAATCATTCTGTAAATATCTATGATACTGCAATATAACTGCAGGCCATCATACACAAATTCATGGCCTTGATGCTCAAAAGTTTGGAGACAGAACACCGTCATAAGTTTGATGCTCAAGATGATTGATATAAGTATGATGGAAGATGATTTATATACTTATGATGGTGTTTCCAAATAGGTTGTTATGGGTAAATGACTACTCAGAAAGCAGATATTATCACACACAAATATGGCATGCATGCAGACACATGTGGGAACTTTTGGGGTTGTTTATTGTGTGTAATTGATTGGACTTGCTGCATTAACCTTGGGGACCTATCTTCAAATAAGGACCTGCCACTGGAGCTGATAGCCTAGCCCCTCATGGTGTCTCAAAAATGCAATGTGGCGCCTAGCAAGGATTTCATCCAAAAGGCTGGCAATTGGCACAGATTCAAATTGTAGGACCAACCAAACACATACCTAAATCCATGTCGATCACAGGTAAGTTCTTTAATAAAGGACCCAGAGATCACAGCCCAGAGTATGAACCTTGTGGGCTTAATAACAACCATCTAATAGTTAATTCATGCAGCAAGATGTACTCCATGGAATAAAAACCATGTCAAATTACCACATCAGCTGTAATGGTTAAATTTTTAAGATAGGGACTAGCAAATGATATTGGATATGGCAGAACTGGGAGAGGAATGTCATAGGATGCATTAAGTTAATGATGTTGCAAAATGACATTAGTTAATCAACTCAGTTACCAAAAGTTACAACTTAACTTGAGCTGGATAATGTTATGCTTCTGCCCGAGAAAATCAAATATACCCGCCAGAAATTTAATACACAGATATTAGCTTAGATTGTGAAATAAAAAGGCCATAAAATAAAATAAATAAATAAACAGCAACAAATAATGTACAATGAAAAGAAGGAAAAAGAAAAGGGGGACAGTTCAAAATCCGTTTGATTGTGGTTTTCCGGTTATTAAAATTTACAACCCAACACGCTCTAGAGTTGTGATGCATATATTGGGTTGTGAGAGAGAAATCTTTCTGAAGATTTTGCGCACCTAGTCTCTGACTCTCTTGGGTAGTGAGAGATATATTTTTAGTTTTTTGAATTCATTGGCTAGGTTGTGAAGAGCTCTTCCTTTATGAGATCTGCTCTGGTTATCCTTTGGGCACACGTTTTGAGCTTTATTGTAATACCTTTACTTTTTTCGGAAATAAAATTTATCTACCTACCACAAAAAAGACATGGTATTGCTAAAATGCATGCAACTAAAAACTAATTGGCAAGAAATGAAGAGATCCATAAGGCTCAAGTACTAGTTAAAAAGGCATAATTGTATCAAAGTGGGATAAGCTCTAAAACTTCAAGACACATGATCCCCACTCACATGTGGAGACATAAACAAAAGAAACAGAAGACATCTCGTGACATAACAAGGAGCACTTGTATCACAAACATATGTTGGAAACCAGTACCAATGACAGAAATTGAAACACAGCCCAAAGCCTCCAGAAGCCCAACTGAACATCAAACTCAAAATCGCTTGAAAAGTACTGGAGAGGGTCAAAACGCTTTGTATACTTGTTTGGGATGAGTCATTTTCTAGATATGGGAGAAGCTCCAACACTACCCGCATGTGTGACCCCCACTCACGATGGAGTTGTAGATAGAAGATCCTAAAAATAGGATTAACATATAACAAGGTGCGCTTATGATATGAACAAAGGAGAAACAAATTACTATGAAATACAGAGTCTTACCTAAAAGACTCCTGGTGCCAAAGTCTAATACCACCATGTTAAAGGATCTAGCTCAACACTAGTTGCTATGAGTGTGGAGGAACACAAGGGTTATGCTAGTTCGGGATATGTTTTTTTATCAATGTGATTCAAGCTCTAACACTCCCCCCAACATGCAATCCCAATTCACACGTAGATGTAGAGATAAAGAGAAGAATTGAGAACATAATCCAAGATATATCAAGGTCCAATTATGGCACTAACCAACAAAGTGTCAATTGCCAAACTAATGAAATTAAAATAAAGAGTCTTATCCACAACCATCTGAACTCTGAAGGCCAGTTCTGAAAAATTTGGAAAACACAATTATATCGGTGTGGGTGAAGGTCTAATAGATGTCACATGCTTAAAAGTGCTCACAATACTATTTATCGAAAAAATTAAAAATAAATAAAGAAAGAAAGAGAGAGAGAAGATGAAAGGAAAAGGAAAAAAAGAAGAAAAATAAAGAAAGAAAACAGAAAAACAAAACATTTTTATTAATGCTGAAGTTGACAAGGTTACATGCAGTTGAAATGTTTTTTTTAATGTCATCATATCAAGTTGTAAGGCAACTCCACCAATTCGATATTTCTATGTCAAACTCTGTCTATCTCATACTTTCCATGCTGGTGATTTAGGCAACAATTTCAGCAGCCATTCTGTTTTATAGCATTTATCTTTTTCCATTATCAATGACATTACAATCAACTAAAAAGTTGCATTTCAACAAAGCAAAGAAAAATTCAGTTCTGGAATCATGACCACATAAGTTTTAAAGAATATTGTAAACTGGTCAAAATAAAGGTCAGAACACCTGACAGAGGATGTAAGTGAGCAAATTTTGTGGGCAAACTAGTATTCCAATAAAGGTAGGAAAATGTGCTCGTGACTAGGGATTTTTACTAACTAGCAACTCTTTATAATGAGGGCAATAATTGATATGCAAGGCATTAAGGTAATGATATAATGGAATAAATGTGATGTCCTGCTGATAAAATATGGTAGTGGGTATACAGTTATTAGCGTAGACATGAAACAGGAAACTGATAGAAATCATTAGCTTTGTTGGTAGAGGGATAGCTGTAGAAAAGGGTGCTTTAGTTCTTTATATCACACTTGGATGGAATATGCAGAATTTAATGCTAGCTGCATATGAATTAAGGACAAATATCAATGGATAAGAGGCATCCACAAGGCATGAAGGACCATTTTCAGGGAACATAAAGGATAGATTAAAGAGGGAGGTGCTAGCCAAGTAGCCATATTAAGGCAAGATGAATAGGAGTAAATGACAATGTTTGTCTTACAACCCAAATGAAAACCTGATACATAAAAAAGTATCCATAAGCGAATGCATGAGAAGTTTAGCCATAAGCATAAAAATCTGCCAACATAAATGTAGCATTCATCAGTGAAAATTGGTGAGAAGATCAACTGGGATGATTTACCAATCATCCATATGCATACAAAGACCTAATCTAAAGCAGATAAGATTCCAAGCAAGAGATTAAAAGACATGCAAAGGACAACAAAGCTCGGGGGTGAAATGATAAATATAGAGTTAAAACCCCTACGCTTTGACACCTAATATAGCAAATGACAACACAGAATGGCAAAACAAAACTCATGCAGTCAACCTCGAATCATCAAGAGACAGCTAAAAATATGTTACACAGAGCATGACCATCCTTCATGCATCTGATCTATATGTCTTATAGTGATCGCATATCTCTATAATGAAGGCAATACAAATCAAAACATTCTTTAAAGACTAGAGATTCTTTGCATTAAACCCACCTAAAGATTTTGCGACGCAATTCATTTTTATTGTTTGACTCCCCGGCAGAAACAAATGATTTTGAAACATCTAACTACTGCAACAGGTTATCTTCAGCTTAAAGGAGGGCAAAAGATAAGATTAGCGCAGCCTGCTAGTCATAAATAACTACTTAGTACAAAATTCTGAAATCGAACAATAAAAGGCCATAAAAAGATGGCATTCTGACTGAGACAGAATCACATAACACACAGTACCTCAGGTATTGGTCAACAGGAACCCAACCCAAACATGACCGAATTGCATGAAAGATCAGCCAACCCACTAAGCAACAAACGCTATAGGTATACTCAAAATATTAGATCCATTAAACCCCCGTACAAAAAGCATGTAAATAATTCTATTGAACACATACCAACATGCTTAAGCAAAACTGAAGAAATGATTTGAACAGAATAATCTTTTCAATGTAAAAGAACGCTTAATACATAACAATGATGAGCAAGGTGTTGGGTATTACATGTGTGAGATCCCACATCGGATAGAAAAATAAGTTACAGTGTTCTAATATACTGTTGATGGACTCACCACTTATAGGCTTAAGCTTTTAGGTGGGTATGGGTGCTACACATGTTTATTGGGTCTTAGATCACTGGGCTCTCCAAGAAAAGTTGTGGGCACTTGGTATTGAAGTGGTCGAAATGCAACTCAGAAAAAGGAGCACGGTGTAGGCCTGAGCACAAAGGCTCTTGGCAGAATGGTAATACGGTGACTCATAAAGAGTGGTAAAAGCTTGGTTTTTACAAGAGCGGACTCTTGTAAAAAGTGGTTAAACGTGTTGCTAGAGTGGTGGATAAAATAATGGATCAGACTCAAGGGGAAGCTAACCTAAATATAGTTCATACATGAAGGGGAGATTGTTTGGTATTGCATGTGTGAGAATCCTACATCGAATACAAAAATAAGTTAAAGTGTCATAAGATACTGTTGATGGACTCATCACCTATAGGCTTAAGCTTCTAGGTGAGTATGGGTTCCAGAAATATATATTTAAGAAGCACGAACATGAACACGGGACACAACATGAACACGTAGATACGACATTTCTCAAAAAAATAGGACACATACACGTTGGAATACGCTACAAAAAAATTATATTTTTATATATAATATTATGTAATTTATTCAAATATAGTGATAATAATATGCAATTCATAAAAGATTCAGTATTTTATGATAAGTAAATCTTATGTGTAGTCATCTGTGTGAATTTTTAAACTAAAGCATCATCATTATAGTCAATAATCATCAATATTTTGTAAACAATATGTACTTAATAAATAATTTAAATAATTACTCTCATTTCTTAATTCTTCTTTTTGTAAACTTTTATACACCTTTTATTTTTATTATTATATTTGGAGTACAACTTTAATATGTTTAATGTTAATAATTAAATGTTCTCAAATTTTTAAACTTTATTAATCACATTTCAATACATGTTTACTGTTTAGTAATAGACACATTCTAAAGAAATGTCAGACACGTCACAAAAGTAAGTATCAAACACATGTCCGAAATATAATTTTATCATTTCATTATAGATACGGATAAAAGAGTATCAAACATGGGTTCGAGAATGTCGGTGTCCGATATGAATACGTCACCTTCTTGACAGTGTCCGTGCTTCAAAGATACATATTGGACCTTGGATCACTAGGCTCCCCAATCTTCCAACACAAGGGAAGCTACACATTCCACTTGGAAGCCATTCAAACCACAAACATTATGTTGAAAAAGTCACCACTAACTCAATGGGCATAAGAATTTACTGCTACCAACGGAATGTGCCCGACATCAAAAAAAAATTATGCAATTTCCAATCCAAGCTACAAGACTTGACCACCATAAGATGGTGTCGCCTCATGCTATGGGGCGAAATTTGTCCATTCTTAACTAACAGATGGTCTAAAGGCTAGCATAATATCTAGTTCTTTTTTTTTTTTTAATATTATCTCTCTTGTAGCAATGACAATTTTCTAAATCTAAGTAAACAAATAAATGAGGAAGATAACAATGACTTGAATATATATTTTGTATCC
>CAUOFW020007074.1:0-22118 GCA_963454935.2 Ilex paraguariensis | reverse complement strand
TTGATATGGATATAATGTGCTGCTTCTGCACCCCCTCCCTCTCCTCTCTTCATTCATAAATGCAGGAGATTGGATACACTCAAAAAGTCGACAAGGGTGCAGGCAATGAAGAGCTAGAAGATTACCACCCCATTGATCCAGTTCCAAGTTCAAAGGCATCAGTAAGACCTGGACCTATTCAGCATGGCACACCTCTTATGCCTTATATCCCAAAGCCTTCACCTCCTGGTAATCCAAAGCATGGTGGTTATCCTTCGCCTACTTCCGAGCCCATTCCATGATGGCTATGCCACAAAAAAAAATAAGAATCAATGTATTAAATTCTTAATTAGTTTCCACATTGTGTTTGAATCATCCTGTCATTGCAAGCATACATATCTGTATGCTGTACACTTTCTGTTAGTTTTGTAAGTGGCTTCTTTTGTTTTGTGAATGTCCTTGTTCTAGTGACTTTGTATGTCTATCACCACATATCTGTATGATGTACACTTTCTGTTAGTTTTGTAAGTGGCTTCTTTTGTTTTGTGAATGTCCTTGTTCTTGTGACCTTGTATGTCTATCACCATATAGACTTCAGCTCCCTTCATGCTTGATGAATTCATTGCACAATTTTGTGGTGAGGAAGCCCAATCAATTCACACCTCCACCAGATGTATTTCTTCTAGCTCAATCTCTTGGCTCTGCCTTTTATTTTTTTGGGATTACTAAGAATCATTCGGTAATCGGATCCATCCTTTGGACTCATTGTTGATAAGTAAAGAAACTCAGGATGTTCGTAGAAACCACTAGAAAATCAGACGCATCAGCTCAACCAGTACGATTGTTTCAACACTCGAACTTGAAACTCGAGAAAATAACTACTCAAACTCTACCATCCAAGCTATCATAATAGGTTCTCTTTCCCTACTTTTTAATGGAACCGGGCAGGGTCATAATAAAGATGGGAAAAGGAAACCAACTCATTTTTGTAGTCCCTACATTCCAACTTTCCCTTTTTCAGGAATTGAAAAGTAGGAAGGAGAATCAGAGCAATAAAAGAACAATAATGTTAGATTGACCAAATTTTAGGATCAAATTTGGAGCTCAAATGACATGACAGTTGACTTGAACTTCTTTGATTGGTGTCATGTCATTTGAGCCCTAATAAAAACTTCAAATAATCAACTGTCATGTCATTTGGTCTACAAATTTAATTTCAAAATTTGATCAGTATAGCACTACTTATAGAAAAATAGGACCAACTTCGAGGGTAATTAAAGTTGTAATAAGGGCGAACTATAAATCAAAATATTTTGGGGTCGAATTTTAGCAATTCTGGGGCATAGTCATGTGGGATTTTATCCCTTGTGAATTCTTTAGTCTCGGTGTAGATGACCTGTCTTTGATCGAACCGAGAAAAACATTAAACAAAATATTAAATTGACCTGAATAATCTTAACCATTAAACTAAAAAGAAAGAAAGAAAGAAATGCGACTATACATAAATCAACTCTCCAAAGCCTAAGATCAATTTCATTGTGGGCCACCATACTTGAGAGATTCAGAACATCATGAAAATGAAGTTTTGGCTAGTTAAACATAAATTATAATATGAAGTGATGATCAAGTGAGGATGCTTTCCAACTCCTAACTACCATCATTTGTCAATGAAGGATGGCTTAACTGAATATAATACTTATTAAGTTATTAAAACCTGACCTAGATAGATGATGTTATATGGACCCCAGATGTTGTCCTATATATTATTATTTTTTTTCTAAGGTTAATTCCATTCACCTCCCCTGCATTTTTCCATATAAAAATGAAACTTCCAATAGTATGGATAATCACATCCCCTCTAATTCGGTTATCGGTAACAGATTCCCCTATTCGTTATCGTACCGTTAGAGAATGTCAAAGTTTGATAATGTGAAGAATTCATTTTTTTTAAACATATAACCCATAAATCACATCCCTATAACATCAAATATTTTCATAATTTATCGCCACGGGTTTTTAATCCACTTCACTTACTACTTTATCACACTCGTTATCCATGTAACGGGTTCACTTCTAGAAATCAACCTCTACTTAAAAGATAAGGTTGTCTACCACTATCTGAAACTCTACTATAAGTAATAGTTTTGTACACGACTATAGGCTCCAAATGAGTATTGGAATGCTTGTAATAAATAAATAAAAGAGTTATCATCCAAACTGTGCCTACCACCTTGAATAGTGCCTAAAAAAGGTTGCACTTTACTGAACCTGAGTGCTTTGCCAGTGCATTAATGTATAGATCTGGGACCTAAATGAGCAAAGGCTAACATGCAAAGAAAAGGAGAAAAGGAGAAAAGGAAGAAGCAAGAACACAGAGAGACAACAGGGGACAGCACCCAAGAGAGATGCTTTCAGTTAGCTTTCATATCATAGTTTGGTAATGTGGCTTCTCTTTAGTTATAGAAAAATGATATTTGGACAGGCGTAATTAATCATTCTATTGGATTAACAATGGGTGTTAGTATTAGTTGGGATCTATTACTCATTTAATGGTTTTGATGCATTAGATTAGCTAATTATGTCAGTAAATTAGGTTCAAATATTATTGTTCAGTTAGTTATGTAGAAAAGTGGAATAACTTAGTGGAGATAGGGATGAACAGTAAACTTAGACATCCTGAGTTCAAATATTGGCAACTTCCTTACACTCAGAGCATGAAAGATTTATCACTCGTGAATTCCTTAATTCGAGTGTGAATTGTCTGCTTTTGACTGAACCGTTAACCTAGTCCAGACACCCTTGATAGTAATAAAAAAAAATAGTGGGAACTTTAAGTTTCTTGCATTGCCGGATTAATAATAATAATAAAAACTTTGGTCTCATACCTGAGAATTGTTGTGGGATTATTTAACAGGTAATTATGTCTTGTTAGTCTGTTTAGTCCTAATTCATTATGTATTGCTTTGAGAGGGGCTACTTGTTCGCTGTTGCTCACTCACCATCATGCTTATGTAGACCCTTCTTTTTTGTTTATATGTACTTATGTAGCCTACCCTATAAAGTTTTGCTTCACACTTTCTTCGACATTAACCCAACATAGGATAAATTGAATTAAGAATAAATCAAATTGCCCTCTCTAAGTAAGTTTGTCAACAAATCAGATTGGGATTGAATTTCGACTAAATGCGAATCCGTTCCAAACATCCATCCCCTTTTTGTATTCGTAGTACATATCTAAAATCATTAAAAAAACTAAAAATTTTATATGATCTAAATGACTCATTTAAGGTTGAATTTTAAAGAAGTATACATGAATCTTAACTCGTATTCAACAAATAATCACTAAATTATATCATAGTGAAATCCAATAATAATGGATCGGATGTTTACTCCATCAAATTCTTTCTAATGACTTCGAATTCGGGTTATCGGTCATCAATATCGATCTATACTTGACTAATCGAATAGAAATCCGGATCAAAATTCATTTTATTCACCTCTAAGTAGACTAAGCTTTTAAGCTGCTCATGCAGAATCAAGGTTACAAAATGTGGAAATGATCTATAGTTTTCCTAAAGAATGCTTTCCCATAAGTGTGTGAGAATAGAATATCCCACTTGTTTTAAAGCTTTACTGTTCACTATTTAGGATATTAAAGTTCATAACCGGTGGTTTAGTGGTCACATTTGTCTTTTTGTAAGTAAGAGGTCTTAGACTCGATATTTTTCATATTTTTTGAGAGTCAATCACCCTTATTCTTCAAGAGATGTGTCCTTAAACTAGCTCAACTTACAGTGGTTAATCTCAAAACTCAAGAGATATTAATCAGTGTAAACTTAAACAACGTGGTAACAACAACAAAAAAAAAAAAAAGATATTAAAGTTCATTCCAGTAATTTATTCCTTTCAGATGATAACGCAGAGAAAAAAAAAACGAAAAGCTTATTGATGTTTACTTGCAGAAGAAGGAATAAACTTTAGAAGCGGTCCTTCCATTCCATAGGATGATCGTGCACGTGATCACATGTTTACATCCATTTTGTCTTTTTGATTTGAGAAATCATCCTTCCACTACTACAACATTGTTCTCGAATTTAACATCTAAATTTTGCAATTCTTTTTTTTTTCTTTTCTAATTTAATTGTTTAATTAGTTTGTCTGAGGTTTGCAATTGGTTAAATAACTATCGTTATGTTGTCGGACTTTAAAGTCACGAGTTTGAACTTCGTCGTCTCCGTTTTCTGTAATAATGCCTAACCTAAAAAAAAAATAATAATTTGTCTGACTAGTGCTCATGATATTAATCGGTAATCCCTCCTACTGTAAGGGGTAGAACCCTCTACTAAAGATTTCGGATTGCCTTAGGAAAGAGTCCTATTGGCGAAGAGAGGTAAAGGCTACTGGGGGGTCGCCCGTGTGGGTTAACCCAGGTCAAGCCGAAATCCTTAGTAGAGGGTTCTACCCCTTATTGATCAGGTCGCTCCTCCATAGGAAGTGTTCACTTATATGGCAGGGGGGAGACGACTCTCAAGCCGAAATCCTTAGTAGAGGGTTCTACCGCTAGTGGGTACCTCCTCCATAGGAAGTGTTCACTTATATGGCAGGGGGGGAGACGACTTTCTTCCGATATGGAATTGCCTTAGGAAAGGGTCCTATTGACGAAGAGAGGTAAATGCTACTGGGGATCGCCCGTGTGGGTTAACCCATGTCAAGCCGAAATCCTGTGTTCACTTATATGGCAGGGGAGAGACGACTCTCTTCCGATGTGGGATTGCCTTAGGAAAGGGTCCTATTGGCGAAGAGAGGTAAATGCTACTGGGAGGTCGCCCGTGTGGGTTAACCCAGATCAAGCCGAAATCCTTAGTAGAGAATTCTACCCCTTACACCTACAATCATGAATTAATTTAGATTCACTCAAGACTCAAGAGATGATATGCAAATCGATAACATCCAAAATTGATTAATGATCAATAATTTTATTTCAACATAATTCATGAACTTAATTTGCTGAAAACAATTAATTGTCATGGTTAGACTAGACAATAGTGGACTAGATCAACGAATTTGATATGCAACAGTCCACATTGAGTTAGGGGTACTAGTATGGTTACCGAATCTTTTTAGTGAAAATTTCAGCCACATTCCTCTTAGTTTAAAGACACCTCTTCTATTATCAAAAATATCATTAACACCTATTTTAGTTTAATTTAAATATCACTAATACTCCTTACCATTAAACTACCATTTCTAACAAAAATTTTTTTTATCTAAAACACCAAAAATGGCCTTACATAAACCTCAAGTAATTTTTCTAGATAAAATTTTATTAAAATTCGAACTGTTAAAATTTTAAAAAAAATTTGTAAATGACAATTTTAGTAAATAATTTGTTAGTAAATACTAATTTTTTATTTACTATTTCTTAAATTTTTTAAAAAAATCGAGCCTATTAAAATTTGAGTCGATTTGAATTTTATCCGAATTGTTAGCGCCGATTAAAATTCTCTTTTGAGTCGATTAAAATTTATATATTTTTATTTATTAAAATTCGTGTCAATTAAAATTTGAGTCGATTAAAATTTATATTTTTTATGCATTAAAATTTGGACTGATAAAAATTCAATGCGAGTTAATTAAAATTTGATTTGAGTCGATTAAAAATAATTTTTAATTGACTTAAATAAAATTTTAATTAGTCCAAATTTTAATACGTAAAAAAAATATAATTTTTAATTGGATCAAATTTTAATATGTAAAAAAATAAATTTTAATTAAGTTGAATCGAATTTTAATCGGCTCGAATTTTAATACGTAAAAAAAATTAAAAAACAGAGGATGCCTCGTTAAAGATATACTTATGTAGAGAGGATCTCATTGAAGATATACTTATCTAAATGAAGTGTGAATGAAATTTGTCTCCAAATATATTATGAACAATTTAGTAAAATTACATTATAGTTAATATTTTTAATTAATATGAGGTGTCACTGAAGATTCAAAAAATAAAGAGAATGTCTTTAAAAATATAGTAAATTAGAGGGGGTGTGATTTAAATTTTTCCATCTTTTTACTATATCTCTATCTCAAATGATGTAACACATTTTTTAACAATCAGATAAGTAGATTCTATTAATATTCAATGACAAAAATTATACCACATAATTTAAAATAAAAAATTTAATAAGAAAATCTGATAAACATCACATTTTTCTTTATTTAGTTAACAAAATATTGGGCACATAACAATTCGCTATTTTTTTTAATAAGGGAGACTTCTCCTAATAAACATAACAACTCTCTCAACATGGCAGTTATGCTCTCAAATCTTCACCTAATTGGCGAGAAAATACTGTCTCTCTCGTGTATATTCCCGTCAACTTTTCGTAACGGTCATATTTCCGATCGCTTTCACACTCTAATCCTAACCTCTCTTTTTCTCTATCATCTACATGCAGTCATTCAGTCTCAGTCTCAGTCTCAGTCTCAATCTCTCTCCTATCTATCTCTAAATTTAGCTTAGCGATTTTGCAGATTGAACGTTTGGGGCAAGAAATTGAGTTGGTGATCTGAATAAAAGCCTGACTAGTGAGTAATGTGAAGAATAATGATGGCTGCTGTGTCTACGACCCCAAACCCTAAGGTCTCGACTTACTCGAACCCGAAGAGGTCTCCATTGTTACCTTCCGAGGCCCAGAATGCTCCTCGAAGACCTGAATCCAGAGAAGTCACTTCTCGCTACATGTCCTCTAATTCTTCGTCTTCAACGACGTCGTCCTCGGTAACCTCTAATTCGTATTCCTCATCTTCGAATTCATCGTATTCGAGGCGGTGTCCATCGCCGTTGGTTTCTAGACCAGTTCCGGTGACGCCAATGCCGAATTTGAGTAAGAGGTCTCAATCGGTGGAGCGGAAACGGGCGGTGACTCCTCGGCCGATTACACCTGAGATGTCGAATGCGGCGAAGCTGTTGGTGACTTCGAGGAGGAGTTTGTCAGTTTCGTTTCAAGGAGAGTCGTTTTCGCTTCCGATTAATAAAGCAAAGCCGACAGTGAATAGCATCAGTAGTATGAGGAAAGCCACGCCGGAGAGGAGGAAAGCGGCGCCTGTGATAGATCATACGGAGAATGCGAGGCCGAGTGATCAGCATCGGTGGCCGGGCCGATCACGGCAAGTGAATTTGAATGTTACGACTAGGAGTATGGATTTCGCGGATGAGAGGGCAAAATTGCGTGGATCTGGAAGTGCTAGGGCATTGCAAAAATCCATGATGGATGAGAGTACTAGAGTTACTATTGATGCTAAACTAAGACAGGAGAGACACAATGCTGAGCTTGAAAAGACAGTTCAGCCTGTTGCCGAACCAAATCTACCTACTGGATCAACTGAAATTTCTGATCCAGCAGCTTCGGATAGTGAAAGTGTTTCTTCGGGAAGTAATTCAGGTGTGCAAGAATGTGGTGATGTTGCTCAAGTGAAAGGAGGCCCACGTGGCATCGTGGTTCCGGCTAGGTTCTGGCAAGAGACTAATGTCAGGCTCCGGCGAGCGCCTGAGCTTGGTTCACCAGTGTCCAAGGACAATAGATTGAAACCCACTGTATCGGCAAAATCGATTGGGACGAAACAATTGTTAACTGATACTCTAATATCATCACCTCGAGGGATTTTAAAGAGTAGGGGGTTATCGTTTCCTCTTGGAGTAGGTGCTAGGCCAGCGTCGCCGAGTAAGACGTTAACTTCTTCTACGTCTTCTCCGTCCAGGGGGATCCCCAGTCCGACCCGGACAAGGAATTGGTCAGCGAGCTCATCGAATACTAATGTGATGAGCACACCATCAATTTTGGGTTTTGCTGCTGATGTTAGAACAGGAAAGTTGGGGGAGAACCGAGTTGTTGGTGCACATGAACTGAGACTGTTATATAATAGGTATTTGCAATGGCGATTTGTAAATGCAAGAGCAGATGCTGCCTTGTTTTTACAGAAAGTGACAACAGAGGTATAACTCCTTGACTTTACATCCCATTGTTCTGAATATGTGGAATTTTATATTCTTCTGTGAATCTGTGCAGCAGAACTATGAATTCACATCTCATATTTCAGAATATGTTGACTTTTATGTTCTTATCTGCAACTCTGTTGATGCCTAGCATAGTCCCAATAATTATCTGTAGAATAAACTGGAAATTGGTGTGTAACCTAAAAATATAAACTGCTTTTGGTCCATTCTTATTCAACATATCTCTTATGAGCTGTAATTATAGCTTGGCTTTTGGGGTTTTATTCTTCTTATATCCACTTTTATGTATGAAACAAATTGGAATTACTTTGTTCTGCATGTTTGCCCTTTAAATCGATTTTCTATGCATTCATAATAAATATTGCGATCTGCTTGACTTGTTAGCAAAGATGAATGAATTTGCAACCAGAGAGTTTTGTGTTGATCATCATCTATAAATCACTTTCTTTTCGTTTAATTGTAATCATTTTCTTCTTAAATACTTATGGGCCTGAACAGTTAGATAGATAATGTGATGCATTATGTGTGGCAAACAAAGATGAGTGGCAGTCTGGAAAATGAATACCAATGCTTACATATGAAATATAGTTTGTGATAAATGCTTGTGTGCCTGGAATATGTGACGCATGGTTACTAGAGTGGCTAAACAAAGATGTGGCATTGTTGATTGCGAATGCGTATGTAATAACATGTAGGCTTCTAAGTCTTGACATAACAGTAGTAACTTTTATGTTTTCCAGCATTAGCTCTAATGAAAGCATAACTAATGTTCAATAGTTGGAACACTATTTTTTCTCTGACATTATTGTTTTTCATGGTTTGACAAATTAAGAAAAGTAATTAGACAATCCTATTTAAAACCACAATATTTGTAAACATAAAAAAGTAGGATAACTTACTTTGTGCTCAGCAGAGGGAAAAAGTTACTTACACTGTAGCTAATCCGGTCGCTTTTATATTACATGTTGAAGTTTTGGGATAGATATTAACTACATGCACTTGGTTGTATCAGAAAAGCTTATATACTGCATGGGTGACTACCTTGAAATTGAGGCATTCTATCAAATCCAAAAGAATCAAGTTACAATTGTTGAGGAAAAATTTGAAGCTACACTGCATCCTCAAGGAACAAGTAAGTTTGTGATTCATCATTGTTATGTTTTTATGTTGCTTCCTGGCTTCAATGATATTTTGGCCTTAAAATTCTTTTCCATAGAGGTACATGTCATAAATTAATCACATGATGAACTCTTTCTTGCTACGTTTTCTTGGTTGCTTCTGTTATGTTGCCATGTGCTAATAAGATAGAGAAACAAGGAGTTGTTTCTCACAATCTGTTTTAATACTTGACCCTTTGACCTTGAGCATCATACCAGGACTGATTCATCCATCTATGGTTCTCCGGTAGAGAACTGCAAGATTATTCTGAGAAAAAGTTTTGTCATCACATACGCACTGTGTGTCGTATCTACATAGTTGGCAGCCTAAGTGCTATTCCACAGTCCAGTTGTTAAATATCTTGACCTCAATTGTGTAGTTAGGTTTTACATTCTTAATGGTACAGCGTGACGTATGCAATATTGCAAGTTGACATTGTTGTTTATAATACCAGTCTGCTAGATCAATGATTTGGATTTGGTTTTGGATTTGGATCTGATGTATCCGATGCATGCAGATGCTATATTTGGATAGTTGGGATCTGATTGGCTGGGAACACTCCAGTTCCTTATCAGGGGCTATAGAAGCTTTGGAGGCCTGCACTCTCCGTCTCCCAGTTGTTGGTGGGGCAAGGGTATGCTTGTGGGTTGTGATTATATTTCATAAATGAGCATTTAGATCTTAGTTTCCTGTCACGTTGGTTATCTGGCCAGGCATGTATGGTGCTTAAGAACTTTTGCTGGTTACAATTTACAGGCTGATATCCAAAATGTGAAAAAGGCTATTTGTTCAGCAGTTGATGTGATACAGGCCATGGCATACTCGTTGCACTCTTTGCTAACAAAGGTTCTATATTTAATCTTTTGGGTTTTCTGCTAGACTTTGATTTATCTCACAACAAACTGGTTAATTTTATATTGTTAAAAATTTCAAAGCAATAAGTCACATGTTAGCATATGTTAGCATAGGTCTCATAAGTCACCATGTTCTCTTTTCTTTTCCTTTTTTTTTGGCCCCACACCCCATTGGCTATGTGTTTGTTGCTTAGTATCAGTGACAAGTTTTTGAATATTTGTGGCCACTTGAGAGCACATGGACGTCACCATTCAGAATCCCAAGCAAAGAGTGCTTTAATTCTTGGCGAATTATACAAATAAGAAGTCCAAATTAGGTTAGGTTCCAATAGCAGGAATATGTACAAAGAAGGTTTTATGATCTCAATGTGAAGCTTATTAATCACTTGTGACAGCATTCTGATCTTAAAAGGATTCTGTTAACTTTTCGAGTTCTCTGGCCATCTTTGTTGCAAGTTATTTTGTCGATACTTCCCTTCTATGTTTTGTAGTAGGTTGCTCTGTTTATAGTAAGAGTTAAGCCCAATCTCCAACCTAGAAGTAACACTGATAAGATAATAATCTTAGTTAAAACCTGACCATTAGATTTCCCTATTGTTCTTGTGCTGGGTTGCGTTGAATGTGTCTTCACCAATTTTGCTTTAACAGGTTGAGCCAGTGAACTCATTGGTATCTGAGCTAGCAAATGTAATTGCAAACGAGCGTGGTTTACTTGATCAAGGCAAAAACCTTTTGTCTACATTAAAATCCATGCAGGTAAGGGTGGAATTTGGTTTTCCTTCAAAGCTCACATATAAAGAAGATAGATCAAATGTTTTTGGATTTTGCAGGAAGCAAATTCTGATTGTAAAATTACTGTAATTTTTTTATGATTGTATTCATGTACATATTGGTCTTGTAAAATGCGGTGATGATATATTGGAAGTGTTCCGTGTCAAGAACTGACAGAAGTTATGAATCCAGGTCCAGGATTGTAGCCTGAGAACACATATATTACAATTACGACGTCTGTCCTCAAGCATGACAACAGAAGTGTAAAGCTGATGATATTTGACCACTTACTTTAAATGCTAACATCACGTCAATTTCCTTTTTTTCCTGGCACCATGGAAGCATTGGTGACAAGGTAAGAATCAAACAGTTGTTTGTGGCTTGTGATAGCTGAAGAGTGCTCCTTTTCGTCTTCTTCAGGATCAGTGGAAAGCAGCTCAATACAGGTTTTTTTTCTCAATTTCAAATTAGGTTGTATACAGGTATTTGTTCTATAGGTGTGGGGTGAACATATGTAAATATTTTGTGATGTTACCATTTTATCCCTCATTCAATGGCGCCATTGTCCAAGTTTTGTTTTGGCACTTTGCATTCTTATACTTGCTGTTTTAATGCTTCTTTTGTGTATGTATTCACCATAGGCTGCAACTCCGGTATAGTTTGCGTAAATATCTGTAATGCATAGTGCTGTTACTTAATAGATCACCCTTAGAGTCTTATTCGACTATCTTGTTAAATAGACCTTCTTTACTCGTTTCTTCCCACTTTCCTGATACCTAATTTGTGACCAGTTGATTTAGTCTTATCCTGAGCTGTCTTGGTTGGTAGTATCAATTGTTTCTTCGAACAAGCAAAATAAGGCAGCTAGCACAAATATGTTGACTTTCCCATGAGGAAGGGACCATTTCTGGAATATGTCATATTTTTGGGTCAAATTCTAGTATTGAATATTTTAGAATTTAAAGTCCTAGTTTTAGTTAATTTTAGTTTTCTAATTTGTAGGGATCTAGTGTCTTTGAACTTCTAGAGATTTTAGAATCCTAATCTTTTGGGATTGGGATTACTTAGAACTCTATATATAGTTAGTGTTACTTTTAATAATAGAGGGAGAGAGATATTCAGAATTTTGAGCAATAACATGTTTCTTGAGTTGTGTGATGTAATTCTAATCCTAGGTGTGATGGAACCCTAGGAGTGATTCCTAACCAAATTTACTATTCAAGCTATTGTTCACAGTCTCATTACTGTTCACGAGTACTGTTCACAGTCCCTGAATAGCCTCTAAACAGTCCCTATTTTTTATTTTACAAAATTGTCCTACATCACAAGGTTTCAGATTGTGTCCAATAGGCTGAGATTTGTTCAAATTGTTAGCTGAATCGAAGTTAGTTCGATTTCTAAGTTTATTTTGTAAGTGAGTCGAATTTAAGAAATGCACTTGGTTTGATTTGATTCAATTAGGTTCTTGTGTATAAATAATTTTAATTATATTGTTTTTAGATAACCCTATCTAGAAGATCAACAATCTCAAATTTATCCCATATTGCTTTAGACTTATTTGTTATCTCTTCTCTGATACTTTTTTTGAGCAATATGAATATCTAGGGGTTATTGGTTGTTTCAGGATTGATAATTACTTCAGTTGTTGGATTGATTTTTGTAAAAAAAAAAAAACTAAGCACTAGTCAAGTCAAGCTTTCTGAGCTTGAACAAAAATTTGAACTCCAAGCTGGGATTGAGTTCGAATTTGACCAATCAGTATTGATCCAAATTTAAGGATATTTAAGCTCTATAAACCCATACTTGGTTGAGGCGATTATTGAGTACAGCATGACGAGAGCACAACTTGGTTTATTGAAACTTCGACCCAAAAGATCACCAATATTGACTTGATCCCTTCCTTCTACCCATCTAGAAAGTCTTGCTGTACAGTCATTTAAAACCTAGTACGTGAAGAAGGTTCTCGGAAAAGATCATTTGTAAGTTGAAAATTTTCATGCTTACCTAAAACTTATTTTGGTCACGGATTGAATTATTAGAGCATCACGACTGAGTGGGGTGGTCTAGTGGGGTACCGATCAATCTTCTCAGATTGAGGTTGGATATTCAAGTCTTAGAGTTTACGTTGGAGTTCGGTAGTCGACCGTTATGCTAACCTAGTTAGGTTTATTTCTGAGAGGAGTAACGGATGTGATCGCTTCATAATCTCACCAGTAATGACCGGGTTGTCACTGAGTACTCTTTTTTTTTCCCACTATTTTTACCCAGCCAAAAACAAAAATTATTAGAGCATCCATTGAACTGTCAGAAGTCAACGATGAATTTGGAATTTTTTTTTCACGCGTCACTTTGAACTCTGTTTCTTACCTATCCAAAAAAAAAAGAAGAGTTTTTTGTGTCTTTGTTAGGTTGTTCTTGCCTCGTCATTGGTAATTCTTGATAATAAAATTTTAATATCCACGTATCAAAAGAAAGATAATTCTTGAGCATATCCTCAAAAAATAAAATTATCTTTGGCAACTCGACAGTTTCAAAGGTTTAAAGAATATTATCCAGTATAGATATTGGAGCGCACGTGTCTATATGCATTCTGATGATTTGTGTGGAAAAAAGAAGAAAAACTCTAGCATTCTTATGAGATGAGCATGTAACGTGAGATACCCACGTGAAGAAACTAGGGAGTATTCTACACCTTTGAGCAAAAAAATGTTCACCCACAATTCCTCAGATGTCACGTTTTGCACTACCCTTTTAAGTTCGTAGATGGGGAGTTAAAAAGGCCGATACATATGTTTAATGTCGATTTACTTGAAGAGATGGGTAGGATCAATAGGTGGGATGAAATGACTCGAGCTACCTATTAACTGTTAGGACTGACCAGTGAATGTGTGAAGTTAATCAAAAGAAATATATAAAATGACTCATTTATATATCAGTTATTTACAATTCATACACGACACGAACCCGATATGACACGATTTGTTAGACACCAATTCATAAACGAATAAGGAATGTGTGGAATACTTTTTGACACGAACCTACTAAGACCCGACATGAATCTACCTCAGTCGACATGATTAACAAGCCTAACTTGAACCATTAACTCCTTGTACCTTGGGAGTCCCTCTAGATCCCTATTACGCACAGTCCACTTGGCAGTGAGCCATACATTGAGAGGTCTACTCAAGAAGACTAAACCTTTAAGATCCTATTCGAAATCGAGATTAACAATCGTACTCGTCCGTCTCTACTGCCCAATTCTCCCTCAATGAGGGTCATATTTCCCTATCTCGAAATGGGGACTCCTCCTCTTAGTCCCTTAGGCTAGTCGAGTAACAGTATACTATCATTTGACTTTTACCACTACGAACATTTAATCAATGAGGGTCATATTTCCCTATCTCGAAATGGGGACTCCTCCTCTTAGTCCCTTAGGCTAGTCGAGTAACAGTATACTATCATTTGACTTTTACCACTACGAACATTTAATGGGTTATGTGGGTTCTCTCAAGTGGTCTTGTTACGAGGGCACCCCTTAGAGAAAAATATGAACTTGAAAATCCACACACGTTGCGGCAAGCATTTTAGGGGGGCTTCTAAAACTGGTGGTTAGACTTGAGCTTGTCAGTCTTCTTATACACTGTTGACTACAATATGATATTGGGTACGTAAAATATTCAAACTATGTATGTATCATTTTATATGTGTTCATAAAAAATAAAAATTAAAATTAAAATGTAATGTCACGTCGATTGTAATAAGAATTTCAGGGTAAAGTCTCCTCTTTACAATTAGAAAAGTAGACATTGATGATGCACAAATTGGGTTTGTACACCATCTATCAATTGAACAGTAATAAATGCAATAATTAAAGTAGAGAAAGATAATAAGCGAGGTGAGACAAGGGTTATAGTGGTTCGGTCAATGTGACCTACGCCCACTTTGAATGACAAGGGTTATCGGGTACTTTATTACTTCAAGAGTGTAGGGAGAGCAGAAAGTTACAAACTTAGAGAGGGAGAGGAGAGTTGTGCTCGACAGAGTGTGATGCCCCCCAAGTGTTGGTGGGGCTTACAATTTATTATCATCCTCCTAACAGATTTGGGCGAGATATTAGTAACTAGTTGGCTAGTCTGTTGGATTTGGCGACCTCCTCTTAACGGGCGAGGTAGTTATGGTGCTCTCCATGAGATTCGGTCAAAAGATGAGGTAAGAGTTAAATATTTTTCAGGCGGCGAGGATGAGACTCTTAGATGACCCTGCATGCTCCCCTACTAACGTAGCTCCTTAAACTTGATAATCTTGACCAGGTGTAGAGTATTTTGGACTTGACTTGCTAGACCTCCTAAATTTGGGCTATTAATTCAAATTAGGCTCATAACATGGGTTGGGCTTTTGGACTTGACCCATCATTTGCCCTCAATGCCCTGTGCCCAATGGAACCTGGAGAGGAGGGCATTCAGTTGAGCTTGAATTTTGGTTGAACATATCACTAGAAAAACTTCGGGAGGCCAAAATATATGCTTCTAAACATTTTTTAGGCTTTTAATAGTGGTTACCATCGTCAAAGGCATTGAATTTTGTAGGGCTCACCAAGAGTTTCGATTTGACATATTATGGGCCCCGTTTGGAGTTATAGATCAAAAGTTACAGTCAAAATAACGTGCAACCTTTTTTAAATCCGAATTTCTTGAAGACCCCTTTTGATTGGCGACCATTTTCCTTCCAATTGACTCATTTTGCTTGTGGGAGATCATTAGCTATATAAACTCTTTCTTTTACTTTCTTTTTGGATTCTTGAAGAGCCTTAGGCTATAAATTAAAGTTTTTTGCTCTTTCCTTGATTTCAAGAGATCCTAGGTATTAATAGGGAGTTTCTTCCCCATTCCATAGAAATTTGAGAGAGTGAAGAAGAGTGCTTTTCTTGAAATTCTTCAAGAACAAAAACTTCTTGAGTCCAACACTTAGAATAATGTCGATTGAAGAAGATGAGGCGCAGAGGTTTGCGAACCTTGGTGAAGAACTTGAAGAAACTGATGTTGTTCTTGAAAAGGAAAGGGATGAGGCGCTGATTTGAGGAGCTTAGGCGAGTAGGGAACTTCGGGAGTTTGGGCAAACAGGCCTTGTTGGGGAGTCCAGGAGACCAGTCTGCTTGGGTTAAGGAGGTGATTTGGCGTGGTGGGGAGGCAGCCCAGGTAGAGGCGACTAGGGGGCCTTTAGGCGAGCTGGTTAGTGGCCTAAGTGGGTGAGCAGCTCCTAAGGTAGGCGAGTATCAAGCAATGGGTGAGCAACCCATGTGGGCGGCGTACAGGACAGGACAGTGTGGCACGTAGGGGCTGCGGGGTACACGAACCAGGCCACTGCTCAGGTGTTGCCCAACGTAATCCAAGGAGTGCCGCAAGTTGTACAGTCAGATGGGAGAACAAACCAAGTAGTCCAAACTAGTGGGCGAGCAACCCAACAATAGGAGGGGAGAAAGTTGGGCGCCATTGACCAGGCGTCCCACGCATCGGGCGAGCTTCCCTTAGCGCCAGGCAGTACAGGTGAACCCCTCTTGGCGCTGGGCAATACAAGCGAGCCCCCTTTGGTGCCGGGCACTTTTTGTGGTGATGATCCGGTTCTTTCAAGTGTAGCTTCTGAAAATCAAACTCCTCAGGGCCTCTCCGGTGGTGGCTCGGGCAACTCTTCACGTCTTCACAACAAAAAGCATCGAGGGAAGGTTACCCTTGATGATGATGGGTCTAAAGTGAGTACAATTTCTAGTACTTTAAATTCAGATGCTAATATTTTGCGGATTGTCTCCGCCTACCACATTCCTCCAACTGTGTTGTGCCAACGAGCTGAGATGGGTGAACCCACTTCCGATAACTCCTCCGGTGACCTTGCCATCTATGAGGAGATGCTTGAGGCTGGACTCAAGTTTTTCATGTCTTCTTCTATTTGTCGTGTTTTGCATTACTTTTCACTGACACTGGGGAGGTTGTTGCCCAATGGTTGGAGGGTTTTGTTGTGCTTTTTGGTATTGTGAAGGAAGGTGCATCATGAGGATATTTCTCTTGTCGAGTTTCATGCAACTTATACTTTGAGCGAGACTCTTGCTCCTAATTGGGCCTAGTACTATTTTACTACAAGAGACAAGTTGATTACCGAATTGTGCTCCAACTGTCATAGCTGCAAGTCTTGCTTTATATTTGTCGGCGAAAAATGGGCTGCAGAGTCTGATAGGGTTTTAGTACCAACAGGATGGGGGTGCTCCTAAGAAACTTGGTACACCCTACACTTATTTTCTCTCCTTTGCCTAATTTTTTTTAATTTTTTTTTAATATTTTACTCATCATGCCTCTTACAAATTCTCTTGTACTTTTCAAGAACCAAGAGTGGAAGTTGCAGGTTGTGAGGGTTCATCTTGAAAAAGATGTTAGAGTTCTTATGTCCAAAGACAATGGTGGGACTGGTGGACCCTCTCCGGGATCCTCTTTGAAAAGAAAGAGTATGTTGATTCTCTTGTATGTTTCCCCTTTACTTGGTTTTTTGACCTTGATAACCCTTTATTTCCTTTGCAGCAGTAGATAGAAAGGTGATTAGGTCCCGCCTTTCTGGTAGGAGCCCTTCTCTTCCTAAGGTGCGAGGATGGGCGATGCCTCCCAACTGACCTCTCCAATGGTGCTACCCGAGGTGTGCTCTCTTCAAGCAACCCCTCTAGTGGTACCTCGGGCGCGCTCCCATCAAATGACCCCTCCAGTGGTGCCTCCTCATTTGGAGACTCGCTCAGTTGCATCTCCTACTCTAGAGTCCCCCTTGTTGTCCACATCTTCTGCCCCCCCGTTCATCCACTCCTCTTACGGAAACTTTAAGAAACACACCGATTCAGATCAGCTCCATGTTGGGTAACACGATAGTCATAAAAGATTGACTTTGGAGGTTTGTGTTTCCCAATGATGTTAGTGAGATTAGTGCTCTGGGCACCGAGGGAATCGTCAGTTCATTTCTAGAAGACTTGGCTCAAGTAAGGGTCTGTCGTCTCCCTTTCTCCAGTTGTTTCTTAAGCTTCTGACATTCTTTTGACTTTTATCTTTCTTCAGGCTTCTATTGCATCTATGTGTTTACTTTCAAGGGCCTATTGTCACGCCCAACTAAAGCAGAATCATGAAGTTGTGCAAAAAGAGCTCCTTGCTGTTCAAGGGAGGATTGTTAAGCTTGAAACTGCCTATAGGACTTCTGAGGTTAATCTTGTGGCGACCCGTGAGAGGGCGACTAAGCTTGAGACTAAGCTTTCAGTGACCCTTGAGAGGGCGGCCGAGTTCGAGGCCGAGCTTGCGGCGACCAGTGAGAGGGACGCGCTCAGAGAGGCTGAGCTTATGGAGACCCGTGAGAGGGCCATGCTCAGAGAGGCTACCACAGAGGCAGAGGTGAAGAAAGCTCATGAGAGAGTTTCTTGGGCTAAGGAGAGGGCTGTCATAGCTGAAAGTGATTTGGAGAATGGTCTTGCTGATGCCTTTATTGACGGTTATGAGGAGCTCCGAGGAAAAATTTCTGTTGTATTTTCTAATATTGATGTTTCAAGCTTCTTGCATCTGAGACGCTTGATGATAGTAATGGAGGCTCTGATGATGAGGAAGATGAGGAAGGGGATGACCATGAGAGTAGTTTGAGTGCTAGGGACTTTTAAATTTTTTCTTTTTTTAGAAAAGCATTTTGCAGCCTTACTTTTGTAAAAGTGGCTTTTTATCATTGATGCTCTTTGAAATTGAATATAAAAAATGCAAAGTCTTTTATAGTAAATCTATAAAGTTTTATTCATTCATTGCTTATTTCAAGCAATATCAGGTAATAGCCCCAAAAAAGTACAAAAATAAACCAAGTTTCCAAATTTTTCTACTCTCTTAAGGTGTCACTGATACTACCTCTTTAGGTGCTCAGCATTCCATGGGTGGGGTAAGACCTTCCCCTTGGAGTTCTGAATATTATAGGTGTCTGGCCTCACCACTTCTGTTATGAGGTAGAGTTCTTCTCAGTTTGGTCTTAGCTTTCCTTCTCACAAATCCTTTGTGGCGAGGATTATTTTCTTGAGGACCAAGTCTCCTAGTTGGAAGGAACGAGGCTTTACCCTCGAATTATAGTACTTTGCCATGCGTCGCTTATATTTTGCGTTGCGGACCATAGTCATCTCCTTTGCCTCCTCTACCAGGTCGAGGTTGATGTGAAATCCTTTCTCGTTGGTGACTGGGTTGTGGTGTTGGATCCTTAGAGAATGCACCCCAATCTCCACAGAGATAACAACCTTAGTTTCGAGGTGAGGGAAAAATGGGGTTTTTTCAGTTGGAGCTCTTGGCATGGTTCGGTAGGTCCATAATACACTTGGGAGCTCGTCAATCCACAGACCTTTCACTTTTTCGAACCTTGTCTTTAGGTTATGTAGCACGTTCTCACCATGACTTCTGCTTATCCGTTTGCCTGTGGGTGTGCTAGGCTGGAATGAGGTTGTTTTATTTGAAGGTCGGAGCAGAAGGAATTCACGAGCATATTGTGAACTGTTTGGTGTTGTCGTTGACAATGGCATGGGATATCCCGAAGCGACAGACTAGATTTTTCCAGATAAAATTTTTAATCTTCAAGTCTATTATCTTTGTCAAGGATTTGGCCTCTACCCACTTTATGAAGTAGTCGACAGCAACAACTATGAACTTGCATTGTCCTCAGCTCAGGGGTAAGGTTAAGATGTCAATGCCCTATTTGAAAAAAGGGCACAGATTTGTAATGACTGTCAGCTCCTTTGGCAGCTGCCTGTGCACGATGGCGAAACGCTGACACTTGTCACACTTTCTAGCAAACTCTTTGGCGTTCCTTACCATGCGAGACCAGAAGTAGCCCTATTTGAGTGCCTTGTAGGCGATGGAGCATCCTCCAGAGTGATTACCACAAACCCCTTCATGGATCTCTCGGAGGGCGTAGTTAGTTTCTTCGAGCGAAAGGCACTTTAGTAATGGCAAGGAGTAAATTTTCTTGTACAACGTATCTTATAAGATAGTAAACTTGGAGGCTGTCATACTGAGCTTCCTGGCCTCAAGGGTATCATCTGACAATGCTCTTTCTTAGAGGTATGCCTTTATTAGGGTCATCCAGTTTAATTCGGCAAATGCACAATTGATATTTGTGACTTCCATGTCTAACTTGCTTGGTTCGAACTAGTGACTAATGAATGCTGGCCCTGGTGGGGCTTTCAAGGATGAGGCGAGCATGACTAGTGCATCAGCAACCATGTTTCCTCCCTTGGGATGTGGCAGATTTGGAAGTATTGGAACTTGGCGATCAAGACTTTCACCATGGCAAGGTACTCCTGTATTCTGGTTCTTTTTGCCTCAAACTCACCCTTCACTTGATTGACTATCAGCTGTGAATTGCTATAAGTGTTGAGGTGTTGGGCTTCCATCTCAATTGTCAATCTTATGTCAGACAGGAGCACCTCATACTCCGCCTCATTGTTGGAGGCGGTGAAGTTGAGCTTTATAGCATACTTGAGGGGAGTGTCATCGGGGCTGCTTAAGATTATCCTTGCTCCACCTCCTTCACTAGTCAAGGAGCAGTCCACGTAGAGCTTCTAGAGTGGTAGAGAGGAGGGCTCGGAGATCTCTATGGAAGCCTGGGCATTAGATTGGGGTGCCTGGGCGCCAAGGAGAGATGCTTGGGCACTAGGGAGTCTGGCCTACGTGTCTGGGTGTCTTCGCTGGGCGTTTGGGTGTTCTCGTCGAGGATCAGATTGCTTTGCGCGCCTGAGCTTGATGTTTGAAGTCTGGAAGACTCGTTGGTCTCCTCCTCCGCTGGTGTGAGCTCAGCAATAAAATCTGTCAAGGCTTGTACTTTTATGGCCGCCCTTGGCTGGTACTAGATATCAAACTTGCCCAATTCCACTGCCCACTTAAGGAGCCTCCAGGACATATCAAACTTGCCCAATTCCACTGCCCATTAAGGAGCCTCCAGGACATATCCAGCTTTCCCAAAACCTTTTTTAGAGGTTAGTCCGTGACCACAACAATGTTGTGACTTTTAGAAAAAAGGTCGTAGATGCCTTGCTGTTGAGAATAGGGCAAGCGCTAACTTTTTAGCCCTGAATATTTGATTTCTGCTCCACGATATGCTCTGCTCACATAATAGATAGGCTTTTGCACTCTATCTTTGTTTCTGACGAGGAGGACGGAGTTTATTGCCGAGGGGAAAATTGAAAGGTACAGATGCAAAGTTTAACCTAGTGTAGCATGTGAGAGGACGGGAGGCGTAGCCAAGTAGGCTTTGAGTTTTGAAACAGTTTCCTTCGCCTCAAGTCCCTATTCAAAGGCTTTTTAGAGAATCTTGAAGAAAGACAAACATTATTTGTAGACTTAAAAATGAACCTGTTAAGTGTTTCAATTCTCCCATTGAGGCGCTGGAGCTCCTTGGTTGAGGAGGGTGACTTCATATCGAGGAGACCTTGGTCTTGGTCAGGGTTAGTCCTCAATTCCCCTCTGGTTGACCATAAAGCCTAAAAACTTTCCTGACCCAACACCAATGGCGCACTTCTCAGGGTTCAACTTCATGCGACAAGGCCTAAGAACATTGAAAGTTTCCTGGAGATAGTCAATGTGGTCTGCTGCTGCGAGACTTTCACTGACATGTCATTCATGTACACCTCCATTGTTCGCCTGATCTGAGACTGAAATATTTTGTTCACCAGTCGTTGATAGGTTGCTCCTGCGTTCTTGAGCCCAAAGGGCATGACCTTGTAAGTAGGTCCTCCTTGGAGTAATAAATGATGTTGTTTTCTTGATCTGGGGTGATGCATATTGATCTGGTTGTTATATCCAGAGTATGCATCCAGGAAGGTGAGCAACTGTGTCATACGGTGGCGTCGATGAGGAGGTCAATTCGCGGTAGCGAGTAGCTGTCTTTTGGGCACGCTTTGTTGAGCTTGGTAAATCGACGTAGAGGCACTACTTCCCATTGACTTTAGTCACCAGCACCACATTAGAAAGCCACTCTGGATACGCTACTTCTTTTGACCTCCCCATTATCTATAGCTTTCCCATCTCTCTTATCCATAACTTGGGCCCTTTCAATGGATGCGCCTTTAGCTTTTGGCGAATAGGCTTGTAATAGGGGTTGACATTAAGACGGTGTGTGGCGAATAGGCTTGTAATAAGGTCTACATGTGACCATGCAAAAACGTCCATGTTGCACCACAAAAAGTCTATTAGCTGGTGGACTAAATCTTCAAAAAAGGAAGATTCAATATATACTCTTCTGTCTAGATATTCCTCATCTAGGACCATCAGTCTAAGCTCCTCTACTGGTTCTACTCTTTCCAACGT
>CAUOFW020007073.1:0-22119 GCA_963454935.2 Ilex paraguariensis | reverse complement strand
AATCTTTGCGGGATCAACTGCTTGCGTGGACACAACATGGCCAAGAAACTTTACTTCCTTCATCCAAAAACTCACACTTGCTCATCTCGCATATAACTTATGTTCTCTCAATGTTTGTAGCACAATAGAGAGATGAAGAACATGTTCTCTTGAGTCTGTGAGTAAATCAATATGTTATTAATAAAACACAATGACAAATTGATCTAGGTAAGGCCGGAAGACTCTGTGCATCAAATTTATGAAGGCTGCGGGGCATTCGTCAATCCGAACGGCATCACAGTATACTCGAAATGACCATACCGGGTACAAAAAACAGTCTTAGGAATATCCTCCTCTTTATCCGCAGCTGATGATATCCCGTGCGAAGATCAATCTTGGAGTAATACTTCGAACCCTTTAACTGATCAATAAGTCATCAATTCTCGACAATGGATACTTATTCTTCATGCTAACCAGATTCAACCTCCGATAATCCGTGCACAACCGTAAACTCTCATCCATTTTCTACACAAAGAAGACCAGGGCTCCCCAAGGTGAAGTTCTTAGACGGATAAACCCAATCGCCAACAAGTGATCTAACTGTTTTCTTAGCTCCTTCAACTCCAAAGGTGCATCCGTAGGGAGCAATAGATATGGGTTTGGTTCCCGGATAGAGATCGATCTTGAACTCAATTTCCTTATGTGGCGGTAATCTGGGTAATTCCTTGGGAAAAAACATCTGAAAACTCCGATACAATTAACGCCACATCCGTATGAATTTTATCCCTGTCATCTCCCATCAAGCAAGCTAATAAACTCTAATGACTTCCCGATTTTGCTTTTAAGAATCTACTACCCATAGTAGGAAATGGACGGGAAGAATCTCGGTTATTCACAAAACTGAAAACGACTCCTCTCGACAACTGAAATATAATCCTCTTGCGGAAACAATCCATTATCGCCAGAAAAGCGAACAACAAGTTCATCCCAAAAATCACATCATACCCCTTTATCTCTATAGCAATCAAATCCACAATCAATTCGTGTTCCCCAATGTGAAGCACGCAACCCTTGCAGACTCGGCTAGTATCTAACCGTTCTCCCGTGGGTAAGCTAATGTTCATATCATGTTCTAGCTTTGCGAAACTTAATCCCAAATCAAGTGCATATGTCGTACGTACAAATGAGTGTGTTGCACTGGGGTCAAATAATATTCGGGCCCAATAATTATAAATAAGGACGATACCTTCCATAATGGCCTTAGCAATGTCCTCCTCCGACTGAGTTAAAGCAAATACTCGCCCTTGGTTGGCTCCGCCGGGGGCTTGAGCTTGTATCGGTCGCTGCAGTACAGACCTCGGTGGCGGTGGTTGGGCTGCTGGTACTTATCTAGCGGTCTGGATAGGCCCTTGAGGTGGAAAAATTGGCAATGCATCCGAATATGTCCCCCTCGCCCCCGCATGCAAAGCAGGATTGTGGGGTAATACCGACTCTAGTCTGAGTGTCTCCCTCTCCTCAGGCTGTCAAAAGTCGTTGTCCACCTGTCTGGTCTGGGCAACAGTATGGTGTTGGTCTCTATGCCCCACTAGTGCTAGCACCCGTCCGGATCAGACCTTTTCCTCGAGAAGTCCTATCGTCGCTGACTATCCTCTATGTCTCTTTCTACCAGTGCAGCTTTGTCCACTAAGTCCCCAAAATCACGGATCCTGAGAGTCACCAACTTCTCCCTAATGATCGACCTCAGACCCTACTCGAAGCGCTTGGCCCTATTGGCCTCAGTAGATATAAATCCCGTAGCATAACGGGAGAGCTTGTTGAACCGCCTCTCATACTCAGCCATGGTCATACTACCCTATCGTAGTGCAAGAAAATCCGCCTTCATTCGGTCTCTAACCGATTCAAGGAAGTACTTATCTTGAAAAAGTTGATCGAATTTTTCCCAAGTGAGTGTGTTGGTGTCCCTTCTCCTCTTTAGGGTATCCCACCAATAGTCGGCCTCCCTCTCAAACAGGAAGGTCGCCAAACCAACTCTCAACTCCTCGATAACTCCCATGTTGTCATAGATCTTCTTCACTCGACGGATCCATCTATCCACCCCCAAAGAATTGGAGCTCCCTTAGAAATTGGTGGTTGTTGTCTTAAGAATTCCCGAAGAGCTATTATCCTTTGGTCTCCATTCCCATTACCCGGTACTTGAGCGAGAAGATGAGCTCCACCATTGTGATTGTTGTTACCATTTTGGTTTTGTACCAAAGTGGTGAGCTCCCTCAAGCATTGGTAAATGCTTTGCATGGCATCCGGAGGTGGTGGTGGTTTCGCTTGACCTCCACAGCCACGCCTGCGTCTGCGTCCCCGTCCTTGTTCGCCGTTCATCTTGCACATTAATTCACAACTTAGTTCATGGATGTACAGGACATCCTAAATATTAGGTTAAGCTAAGGCATAGAACGTGTATAAAATTTCACTCAAGAATTTGATTCACCCTAATCCTAAAGCTCTAGAGGTGATTCCATAACCTACAACTCCCATGTAAGACCTAAAGCTTAAGCTCTGATACCAACTTTGTAACACCCCAAAACACACTCTGGGCAGCATTACATTCTAAAAATATTCATATCATGAGAGCACTAATATAATCCCTTAAGAAACAAGACTTCATTTGTCATCCATGAATATTTACAATATTATCCAAAAGAATAAGTCCAAGTCATGGTTATTACATCTCAAAAATTAATTAAAGAAGCGCAGCGGAATAAACAAAAGAAGCTAGACTACACAATGTTCCAAAAGAATATCCTAGTCTAGTATAAAAGGAAATGAGGTCGCTCTATGCATCCACCTCGGGATCCACACTCCCATCCAATAGAGTCTCCCAAGTAGCGGGCTCCTCGACCCTTACGTCCTCCTCCTCAAACAGGTAATCTGAAAAATGTTAGCGATAGGGGGTGAGCACGAAGCTCTGTAAAAAAATTCTCCCAAACCCATACAAGGTTTAGAAAAGCATTTAAAATGGTCGGTCTCAATTTTAACATAACATAGATACATAATTTGAAATAAAGCAGTGATATTTAAAAAGAATCTCAAGTTTATTTAAAAATATTACTTAAATGAATAAACAAACACCACATACAAATAATAACCATTAATTGTCATAACCAATTCTCAACAATTCTTTCGGTAGGTGACATACTTTATGGTAACCTCCACCCCCCTTTAGATCAACTTTGATTCTCAAGCATCCTTACTAGGAACCTCTTGAGAATGGATGAGCATCCTTACCTGGAACCTCTCATGAATCATTATATTGTTTCCCAAGCATCCTTATAGAGAACCTCTTGAGAAAGGGTAAGCATCCTTATAAAGAACATCTCATTCATGTGCATCACAAACAACCCAACCAAGCATACAATTCTAACATTTATCTCAATTTACAAGTATCTATCCAAAATTCCCAAAATATATCATGTAACAATTCCACAACCAACTAAGAAAATACATGAGATCACAATAACATCATTTTTTTACCCAATACAAAGCACTAAGGTTTCGAAATCCATAATAAAGAAAGCATTTAAGAAGAAAATACATCACTCTCCAAAAATTAGGGTTTTAAAACTAGAAAGGAGATTTCATGGGTATTAAACTCTACTTTGTTCAAAATATGTAATCCTTACAAAAAACCTATGAGATGATAATTCCATAGCATATATATATACCATTGATAGCCAAAACATACATATATAAATACCCTAGCCTCAATGTAAGTGAATGAGAGAAAAGCCCTACCTTGAATCCTTAGTTTGTAGGAAGAACTTAAGCTTTGATCTTGAATCTACCCTTAAATCTCTTCTTTTTCCCTTCCTTTCTTCCTTTCTAATGCTCTCTAGGGTTCCAAGAGGTGTGGGGTGAGAGTGGAGTGAAAGAAATGAGGAAAAATGGGTTTAAAACACCTCAGCCCCGAAATTCACTGTTCACAACCTATTTTGGTTTTTTTCAAAATTACGATTTTATCACTAAGAATCTCCAATTTGATTCATATGACTACCCTAAGGTTTTTAGTCGTTTTGGATTTATTTTTAATGTTATTTTAACTTAAAAACATTTATTTTTATGATTTATCTCAAAACCAAAGTCAACGTACACCCGAAATACTAAAATTTCTATTTTACTCATTCGAACCGACTGTTAATAAAGTTTTGCGTTGTTTACAAATAAAAGGTGATAAAGGGTGCTTTTTAAAGCCTTTTATACTTATTTAAAGCCTAAATGTACTCACTATTCTTATATTTTGATTTAGGATGCAAATGGAGACGTTAAATATAAAACGAAGCTAATTGGACTGTTTTGACATTGCTTCGATATCTGGGCATAACTCTCTCATCCGAGCTCCGATTGAGATGATTCAAGATGCTATGGAATGATAAGAAAGAGTTCTAAAACTTTCATGTTTGAGTTTTGAGAGATATTGACTGCATCAAGGTCTAAATCGGGCTTGAAGTTGCAGCCAGTGCACTGTTCAAGCTAATTGGGCTGTTTTGACATGACTTTGTTATCTGGGAATAACTCTCTCATCCGAGCTCCGATTGAGATGATTCAAGATGCTATGGAATTCTAAGAAAGATCTCTACAACTTTTATGTTTTAAATTTTGAAAGATATTGACTGGATCAAGGTCAAAATCGCGCTTGAGGTTGCAACCAATGCACTGTTCATGTGCACTGTTCACATCCTGTTTCATCCCTTTTCCATTTTCAATTCATTCCTAAGCCAACCAAATCCATCCCAAACCTCTCCAACACATATTTCTACACCAAACATATTTAATACAAGTTCTAGGACCTAAAATTTCATATTTTCACTTATTAAAATCAAATTTCAGCTATTATTTCCACTAACATTTTAAATCTCTACTTTTCCAATCTACTAAATTCAAACACACATCACTACACATATCCATATTTTTTACCACAATTATTTACTATATATATATATATATATATATAAAAGAAAATGCGAGGTGTTACAGTGACGTTGGTGTAAGTCCATAAATATCCACCCCAAATAAAGACCCGAAGATTTCAAATAGCCATTTAGAAGATAATACAAATGGTGGGAGCTAGAAAGGCTCGATTTTATATACATTGGCATTTATATGTGTTGAGGAGCCAGGAAAGGCTCGGGGTTAAAATGCGGGAGTGAATCTCATTTCATTAATGGCATGACATGGTAAATTCTAACATGGAATACATATATTATTGATTGAAATGATTGCATGGTTATATAATTATGGATTGTTGCATGTGTACATTCATATGCACTTAGGATGGGGAGTAGCCTCTGTAGGAAGTATTCTACTGGGCATTGGCTCACCCTATACGTGAAAATATTTCTAGTGCGGGTGGTACATTGGCGGAAGGCTCTCACTTGGGGCCTCAAGGATGAAGAAAGCCGGAATGTGACTGTAATTTGGGTTTTTATAAAAAAATTGTGGAAAATAGGTTTTTGGCATATAAATATATGAAATCGTTTGTAATGAACTTGTATAAGTGTGGTTCATTGTAGAAAACTCCATTATGCATGTTTGAGTTGGTTTTGGATGGATGTGGAATGGATTAGAATGGGTTGGAAATGAAGAAAGAAAGATTTGTAGAAGAACAGGCAAAACCTTCTGGAAGGTTAATGTAAATTTTAATCCAACAGTCAAAACCTTCTAGAAGGTCGAAGAAAACCTTCTAGAATGTTAATATAAATTTTATCCAATAGGCAAAACCTTCCGAAAGGTCTATGAAAATCTTCCAGAATAATTTTTTCAGTAAGTAAAACCTTCCGGAAGGTCGAGCAAAAACCTTCTGGAAGGTTTTCAAAAAATCTAAAATTTTAAGAATACTTTGTCATGCTTTTGGGCTATGTGTTCCCTCATTCAAATGATGTCAATGGACCATAATGTTGTAATGTGTTAGACCTTGGATGGGTCTAATGACTATGATGTACACAGATTAAGCAATTAGGAGTTCTCGGTCCTAGGGAGACCCTGTTCAAACCTTTTTCTTATTAAGCTGTGGAGTCAGGTCATGTGACATTCATGGGTATTTTCGCGGGTTGATGGGTGATCAATGGGTTAACATGGGCCCCCTGATTTTAGGGGCGTCACAGCTTGGTATCAAAGCATACGTATATGAATTACCTAGGGCTCGATGGGTATTGGGTCTAGACCATGACATTCATTGTGCATCCATGTTATGTGTTGAATTGCTACATGTTGTGTGCTACATGCTATGTGAAATATATACATAGTCAAATGTATATGAAATAGGGGAATATTAGGGTTAGAAAACATAACTCTGCGTTTCAAAAAAAGGAATGAACGGTGTAGTTCATGGTGGAAAAGTCTACTAGTATGGGGTATAAACACTACTAGTGAGACAAGGAGAAAAATCTTCAAGTTTTAACCTTGATTCCCTATCTTGGGATACTATGTGAGTGTTTGATTACTATTTTACATGTGTGTAGAAGGCAAATCGAGGAAGAGGACACCGACGCGGTGGGTGGAACAACCAACTACCACCGGCCTTTGATCAACAAGTCTTTATAAAGGCTATTGGTGCGATGACTGCTACGATTGTACAAGCTAGTGCAATAGTTGCTAATGTTGCACAGACAGGTGCAAATGTGGGCCAAGGAGGCATGAGTAACCTCCAGAAGTTTAAGGTACATTAGCCTCCGATCTTCATGGGAGGGGCGAATCCTATGGTGGCCGACCATTGGTTCCGACAGGTGGATAAGATCTTAAGGGCTATGCAGATCATCTCTGATTGGGTCAAGACCTCAAAGAACTTGGAGGTAACAACATGGGCCGAGTTCAAGGAGCTTTTCATAGGCAAATACTTTCCAGTGGCTGCTAGACATGCAAAGGCCCGAGAGTTCTTGGATTTGAGATAAGGCACAATGACAGTGATGGAGTACGTGACTAAGTTCACCGAGTTAGCCCGTTTCACCGATGATTACTTGGCTACAGACATAGCCAAGGTGAGAAAGCTCGAGGATGATCTGAAATTGTCCATCCGGGGTAAAATTGTGGGTCTTCTTCTGCAAGACTTTGACTCGATGGTCGCGACAGCTATGTTTATTGAGAGAGAGGTGGAGGATGCACGGAGCATCCGGGAGTCAGGTATTAAAGACAGGGACAGGAACGTGGCCACCAAGGCTAAGGCCAGGGTCGATCCTCTCAAGGCGGGGGAAATTACAAGACTACCTCTCAAGCAAGACAAAGGACATGTTTCCATTACCACCAGCCTGGTCACATGAAGCGGGATTATCCCTAGAGGCAGGGATCCCAGGGATATGGCTCATCTCAGTCATAGTCGTCGGTGGGGCAGCCACAGACACACTTTGCTCCTCACTACCCCACCATGGGCCAGGGGAGCCAGTATCAGTTTCAGAGGGCAATAGAAGGTCCTACTATTTCACGTGCAGGGACTCCGTAAGCAGGCCAGATAAGCCAGGGCATGGGTCGAGGCCGAGGACAAGGCTCATAAGCCTGTACTTTGGGAATCTAGGGGCGTGTTTATGCCATGGTGCCACAGACTGAGCCGATGGATCAATCGATTATACAGGGTATATTTCTAATCTCTCAATTATGGGCTAGAGTATTGTTTGATTCTGGTGCATCACATTCATTTATTGCTACATCTTGTGTAAAAGATTAAGCTTAGAGGTTGAAACCTTGGAAGAGCTACTGCATGTAAGTTCTCCCCTTGGAGCTAGAATGAGACTTGATCAAATATGTCGGGGTTGTGAGTTAAAAATCTCGAGGTTCTTACTCACCATGGACCTTAGGGTCATGGACATGTCAAAGTTTGATGTGATCCTTGGAATGGATTGGTTGGCTGCACATTAGGTCGTCATTGATTTTGATCGAAAGTGGGTAACTGCCTACACATCGGTCGGTGTTTGTTTTAAGTTTCAAGGGGAAAAGCACGATGCTTTACCCTAAGCCATGTATGATTCTCTATGGTACAGGAAATTGATGGGTTGGCTTGTGAGCCTTACTTTGGAGAACGAGGTGAGACAGGAGTTGGGTCTACCTTGAGTTGTGTGTGAGTACGGGGACGTCTTTCTAGATGAATTATCGGGATTACCTCCCTATAGGGATGTAGATTTCAGTATTGAGTTACATCCAGGTACATCTCCTATTTCTATGACTCTGTATAGAATGACGCCAACTAAGTTGCAAGAACTCAAGATCCAGTTACAGGAATTGTTGAACAAGGGGTTTATTAGACAGAGCACTTCACCTTGGAGTGCTCTAGTTTTGTTTGCCAAGTAGAAGGATAAGACCCTTCGGTTGTGTATAGATTATCAGTAGTTGAATTGGGTCACCATCAAGAATAGGTACCCTTTACCGAAGATTGATGATCTGTTTGATCAGTTAAGGGGAGCGCTGGTCTACTCCAAGATAGATCTCCGCACAGGCTACCATCAGTTCAGAATCAGGGAGGTAGATATCCCTAAGACGGCGTTCAGAACACGGTATGGGCATTTCAAGTTCACAGTAATGCCATTTGGGTTGACGAATGCCCCGGCGGCATTCATGGATCTCATGCACAGGGTGTTCCAACCCTATTTGGATCAGTTCGCCATGATTTTTGTTGACAACATCTTAATCTACTCCAAGACTGAGGAGGATCATGAGCGTCACTTAAAGGTGGTTCTCTAGATGTTGAGAGACCACCAGTTGTATGCCAAGTTTAGCAAGTGTGAATTTTGACTTGCGGAGGTAAATGTTTTGGGACATATGATCTCGATTTTGGGTATATTAGTGGACCCAGAGAAGGTTGAGGCAGTTCTGAACTAGGAGAGGCCAAATTCAGTCTTCAAGATACGTAGTTTCTTGGGATTGGCAAGGTATTATAGGAGGTTCATCGAGGACTTCTCCCAACTAGCCACACCTATTGACATGGCTGACTCGGAAAGAGGTCAAGTTTCAGTGGGATGATTCTTGTGAGAAGGCATTCCAGGAGTTAAAGAGAAATTTTACTTTAGCTCCTACTTTGATTGTTCCAGAGAGGGGACAGAGGTACACGGTGTACTGTGATGCCTCTAAGGACGGACTTGATTGTGTTTTGATGCAGTCCCAGAGGGTGGTGGTTTATGGTTCTCGGCAGTTAAAGAACCATGAGCGAAATTACCCCACACATAACATGGAGTTGGCAGCCATTGTCCTTGCCTTGAAGACTTGGTGCCACTACTTATTCAGATAGCAGTTCGAGGTATTTTCAGGTCACAAGAGTTTGAAGTATATCTTCACTCAGCAGAACCTCAATATGAAGCAATGCAGGTGGATGGAGTATTTGGAGGATTATGATTTCACTTTGCACTATCATCCCGGTAAGGCAAACGTGGTGGCTGATACACTCAGTCAGAAGTCAAGGGGAGTCTTGGCTAGTGTGGCTTCCCGGGAGTGGGAGATGTTTGAGACTGTAGGACAGTTTGGGCTACATTACACGGATCAGGCTCAAGGCATTTTAGGGAGTTTGGTGGCTACGTCTTCCCTACTGAGCAGGGTGATTAAGTCCCAGAGACAAGACCCCAAGTTATTATCCATCAAAGACCGAGTGCAGGCGAGTATCGGTGATGAGGGTTGGGCCATTCACTCAGATGACAGCCTTCGGTACAGGGGAAGGGTTGTAGTTCCCTAGTTAGCGGATCTGAGAGAGGAGATCCTTAGGGAGTTCCACTGGTCCCGATTTGCAGTGCATCCAGGTGGCACAAAAAAAAACCATGATCATCGTTGCCAGTATTATTGGAGTGAGATGAAGAGGTTGGTTGGTGCCTTTGTCAGTAGATGCCTCACGTGTCAGCAAGTTAAGGCTAAGCACTAGAGACCAGCGGGGTTGCTCCAGCCTTTGGAGGTAGCTAAGTAGAAGTGGGAGAATATCACCATGGATTTTGTGACCCACTTGTCACGGACATTGCGGAGACATGACGCGGTGTGGGTGATAATAGACTGGCTTATGAAGTCGGTGCACTTTTTGATGGTGCGAATGACCTTCAGACTTGAGGAATTCTGCATATTGTACATATGGGAGATTGTTAGATTGCATGGGGTGCCTGTATCTATAGTATCGGATCGGGGATCCCAGGTTCACAACCCACTTTTGGGAGAGCTTCCAACGGGCTATTGGGACTCAATTGATGATGAGTACAACATTGTATCCCCAGACGGACGGTCAGTCGGAGAGGACCATCCAGATATTAGAGGACATGCTACAGACATGCGTCCTAGATCTCAAGGGTAGCTGAGAAGATCACTTAACCTTAGTGAAATTCGTCTAAAATAACAGTTATCAGGCAAGCATATAAATAGCACTCTATAAGGCACTTTATGGGAGGCCTTGTCGTTCTCCGATTTGTTAGACGGAGGTGAGAGAAAGACCCTCTACGGGTTTGAATTTGATTAGAGACACCTCAGAGAAGGTGGACTTGATTCAGAAACGTATTCTTATGGCTTAGAGCCAGCAGAAGAGCCATGCCGACAGACGACGGTGACCTCTGGAGTTTGAGGTAGGAGATCACGTCTTCTTGAAGGTGATACCTAAGAGAGGAGTGATCAGATTCAGAAAACGAGGGAAGTTGTCGTCGAGATTTATCGGGCCCTTCGAGGTACTCGAGAGGGTAGGTACAGTGGCTTACCGATTGGCGTTACCACCAAATCTATCGGGTGTTTACGCGGTGTTCCATGCCTCTATACTCCAGAAGTATACTCTAGATCCAACACATGTGGTGGATTGGGGTGAGATGATTGTTAATGCGGATGGGACCTTCGAGGAGGGAGTGGTACATATCATGGATAGCCGGAAGCAGGTTTTACGAGGCAAGACCGTGAGGTTAGTGAAGGTGATGTGGCAGCACCGAGGCATGGTGGAAGCAACATGGGAGCGTGAGGACACTATACGTATCAATTATCTGTTCCTGTTCGAGAATGGAGGCACAAGTTTTATAATTTTAAGTATAATGTCATTGTTGCATATGTATGCGGTTAAGTGTGTATGTGTGTGTGTGAATTTCGGGGACGAAATTCTTTTAAGAGGGGAAGAATGTAAAATCGAGTAAAATTTAAAATTTTTACAAAAAGGGCAAAACGATAATTTGTTATTACAGTACGGGTTGAAAATTTAAATTTTTCTAGATCTCGGATGATGAAACAAATCTCACTATTGGATACGTCTCGCAAAATCTAGTTACCCTGTCAAATTTCATCAAATTTTAAGACAGTCGGATTTTTTACGTTTTACGAGGCAGTCGAGTTTCGGGTGACCCAAAAATGAGATTTTTGAAAAAAATTTCAAAATTTAGGAATTAATTAAATGTAATTAAAATAAAAATATTTTGAACTTGAACCAGTACAAAATTTAATCGTTTCGAGACGAAAATTGACCCAAAAAAAATAGTGTCGTGTTGCGCGTTGTGGGCTAAGTATTGAGAAATATAAAGAGGGAAAAAATCTAAATTTCTCCCCCACACACACTCAACTGTTACCTGATAGAAGAAGAGAGGGAAAGAGATTGGATCCTCCAGCTTCTCACTAAGATCTACGGAGATTGAGTGCTCAGATTCACTCGCCATGGGCTATGTGACCACACCAAAAACGATGGGTTTTACCAAAGCTTAAAGTACGAGATTTTTGGAAGCTTGGGATTTAAGCTAGAAACGGGTTCTTGGGACTTCCTACGGTCGTTCCTTATGCTTCAAGAGGTAGAAATTCTCCTACTTTGGTTCACTTTCCTACCTAGGGCATATTATGAATGGGGTAAGGGTATAGAATAACCTAGGTCACTTAACTATGGTTATGGAAATGAGAAAATAGGTATGGAATTTGGCCTAGACCAATTCCTAGTTATGTTGGTATAGGAAATTACTTGTGTGATTTCCTTGGAACTTGATATTTTGGGCATGCTATATGTTTTATATTATGCCTTGTGAATGAGGTGAAAACTCTTGTGTGATAACATGAATTGTGCCTTAAGGTATTTTGCTATTTGTCCAAGTGGAAATTAAGTTATTATAGAATTGATTATGTACAACAAGCTTGTGAAATTTGTTGAGGATGAATGAATTGCTATATATTGTTAATATATTAGCATCATGTTGATTTGTGGTAATTATATGCAATTGCTATAGATTGACATGACATATGTGGTTAAATTGCTCAATTGACACTTATTACATATAGAGCATAACATGGATATTGCAATGGTGCACTACATTACATGTGCACAGGGGAAACACATCCATAAGCATGAGTGTGGGAGTGTGGGTGCATGGTTGAATCAAACACCATATTTGGTGATTGGTCAAACACCATATTGGGAGCTAGAAGGGCTCGATTTTATATACATTGACATTTGCATGTGTTGAGGAGCCGAAAAAGGCTCGGGGTTAAAATACAGGAGTAAATCTCATTTCATTCATGGCATAACATGGTAAATTCCAACATGGAATACATATATTCTTGATTGGAATGATTACATGGTTATATAATTGTGGATTGTTGCATGTGTACATTCATATGCACTTAGGATGGGGAGTAGCCTCTGTAGGAAGTATTCTACTGGGCATTGGCTCACCCTATACGTGAAAATATTTCTAGTGCGGGTGGTACATTGGCGGAAGGCTCTCACTTGGGGCCTCAAGAATGAAGCAAGCCGGAATGTGACTGTAATTTGGGTTTTTGTAAAAAAATTGTGGAAAATAGGTTTTTGGCATGTAAATATATGAAATCGTTTGTAATGAACTTGTATAAGTGTGGTTCATTGTAGAAAACTCCATTATGCATGTTTGAGTTGGTTTTGGATGGATGTGGAATGGATTAGAATGGGTTGGAAATGAAGAAAGAAAGATTTGTAGAAGAACAGGCAAAACCTTCCGGCAGGTTAATGTAAATTTTAATCCAACAGTCCAGAAGGTCGAAGAAAACCTTCTAGAAGGTTAATATAAATTTTATCCAGTAGGCAAAACCTGCCGAAAGGTCTATGAAAATCTTCCAGAAGAACTTTTTCATTAAGTAAAACCTTCCGGAAGGTTTTCTAAAAATCTGAAATTTTAAGAATACTTTGCCATGCTTTTGAGCTATGTGTTCCCTCATTCAAATGATGTCAATGGACCATAATGGAGTATAAATTGTAATGTGTTAGACCTTGGATGGGTCTAATGACTATGATGTACACAGATTAAGCAATTGGGAGTTCCCGGTCCTAGGGAGACCCTGTTCAAACATTTTTCTTATTTTAATTCTGCTACAGTAATATTACAGTGACTTTTTGCTACAATAATTCTGCTATAGTTTTCTTCTTCTTTCTTTCTACTGTCAACGATTTATGGGATAATATGACCAAATTCATTCACTTATGGAAACAACCTAACATCCTAACCCAACGAGGGTTCAGAACAATAGAAATCAAGAAGCAGAACATCATAACAAAACTATAGTAACAAATTGTAAAGTAACATTAGCATAGAAGAATTAAAGTGGCCTTTACCCCTCTAATTCCCTATGTTATAAAGAGACCGCTCTAGCTAGAGCTAGCGAGCATAGATCTATCCCCACTAGTTTTTAAAGCACAAAACCAAGCAAAAAAACTTTCCCTATTGAGCATTAAAAGGTGTTGCTCAAGAGGGGTTCAATAATGGCTCAATTTATGTTTTCCAAACACAAAAATGGTTTAGGAAAAATTTTATTTTCAAAACACCAAGGAGCCACGCTCGGATTGCTTCCAATTCATTTTTAAAAGTAACTAAGAGTTAATTTTAGGTGTTTAGGTCATTACCTTTGTCTTAAGCATGACAGTGCATACAGAGGTTGAATGATATTCCTTTAATGTTTGATCTCATCCCTTCAATAACGATTTGGATCTTCAACTTGATAGCATAATGACCATGAAAAATGTTGAGATTTACAATAGAATCCACGAAATTAGCCAATTATAAAATGTGATCTAACAAAGACTTACAGTTTTGTTTGGACCCAACATATAAAATCTTGGGACTATTTAGTGTATTGACATCTGGCATCCCAGATGCATTGAGGAAGTGCCACATGACATAATCTGAAGAAAGGCAGTAGATGATCAGTCATAACCATATTTGAAAATTGAAGAAATAACTATCCTAAGAGTTAACAATGAGTAACCGTCAACATGAGCAAAACTGTCTAAGATAATGTATAAAAAGACATGGTAAACCCCCACATGTTTACAGTAATATAATGATACAAATTAGTGGGTAATTTAAACTATGTGAGGGCATAGGAATGAACCGTATAAGTTATAACCGTAGAAAATGTTAATAGTGTAGAATCGGATAAATATTTAGTTCAAACTTAGTTTTGATTTGTAAATATATGAAACCATTTGCAATAGAACTTATACCAACTATGTTTGATGTACAACTGTATGTTGTAAAAGTTTGGGTTGGTTTTGGAAAGGGTTGGAATGGATTTGAAATGAAAAACAAGAGAAGAGGGCAAAATTGGACAAACTGTACCAATACGCTGCTATCCAGAGGGCATACCGTACCGGTACACTACTATCTAGAGAGTTTACCATACCAGTACTGCGCACCAGTACGCTTTATAAGTTTCAGAAATTTTAAGTCGCGATCTGGGGTCCATTTTTCACCCTATAAATACATAATGACGCCTCCATTGACCCCATTTCAACATTTTTAACCCTAGAAATTCATAGAGTGGAAGAAAGGAAGAGATTAAGAGTGGATTCAAGTTGGGGAAAGATCAAATCTCAAGTTTTTCATAGAAAACCAAGGAAGAAGAAGGTAGGGGTTTCTCATATTCTCTTACATTGAGGCTAGGACTTATATATATATGTATTCTTTTCACTCTAAATCTTGTATGGATGCTATGAAATCTGGGAATGGCTCCTATACAAAGGAGACTCGGCCCAAAGTATGTTATGTCATGATACTGGTGAATGGGTCGTGTGCTTGATCATTTTTCATCGTATACCCTAATCTCCGAACATGAACCCTCAATGTGTATGCGGCTTATGTGCGTGGGTGAGTGTCACTCTCACTTGGGTTCAATGCAAGAATTTGGAAAATGGGTGTGTAAATGGAATGTGTGTTTGTGTGAACAAAAATGCTCCCCAAGCGCAGGGAGACTTTCGAGTGTCGTGTTTTATTTGAAAATCATATTCCAAGGTCGTCTCCTCAGGGAAGGAGGTGAGGTCGTGTTCTAAGACTTTCGAGTGTCATGTTTTATTTGGATATCATTTTGAAGGTGACTTTGGTGAAAAAGGAAAAGAGTAAAAATTTTTGAAGTTTGAGTTTGGTGGTTTGTGTTTGTGATAGAAAATGAAATGGGACAAGTGTTGGCTAATACGAAGAGGTCATTCCAATGGGAATGCCAAATTAATTCAACACCTTCCTCCAATGGTGTCTAGATGTTCGATTGATTCGTGGGAAGCGAGGGACTAAAATAGAAGTGAGGATCCAAGCATACCCCATGACAAGTCTACAGGATATCTAAGACTCACAACCACGTCCACACTCAACTCAGTCAAATCAAATCAATGTTCACTACGAGGAGGAAAGAAAACAAGTTGAAATAGCATACCCAGAAGGAGTTCGCCCTTGGATTAGCCAACTTAGAGCTTAGCTACTCATGTTTAAAGCAAGAACATAAATGAAATGAAGAGACATTGTAAAGAAATGAAGATTGAATTTGAAATTAATGCAAGGAAACATAAACTATAGGAAAGTGCATTCAATACCCATTTGGAGAGTTTTGAGATGAAAACTTAAATACATTAATGGTAAAAGCTAAGATACTCAACTAAACATGAAATGTACTGGAAATAAATGACATTAAAGACAATAAAGGAAGCTTAGAAACATCTTACAAGAGATTACAAATGAAAATGGATGGAAGAAAATGTAAAAATCTAACCTTTATCTCTCTAAACTATGTCTTCTGCCCTTTGGAGTTTCTCTCTCTACAATGCAATATCTCCATAATGTGTAATGAATCATTAAAAATGTCCATGGAGCTCCCCATAGCTTGTATGGCAGACCTCTCATCCATAAGAGGCTTATTGGATGCCTTGTTGCAGGCTAGGACAAGCCTAGCCTTCACCTCTCTTGCTCTACTCTTCTCTCTCCTCCCCATTAATGCTCAAGCCTTTAAATTCCAAGCTATGGTGATGGGAGGCATGTAGATGTGTAAGGAATATCATGGGACAAGTTGGAGAAGTGTAGATGGGACTCCCAAATGGCAGAACTTGAGTTGTAGGCTGTCTGGGCAATCTGGGCAAAACCTTCTGGAAGGTCGACACAAACTTTCTGGAAGGTTAGTGTAGGAACAGTTAAATGAGGAAACCAGTAGGAAAAACCTTCTGGAAGGTTCATCCAAAGGCAGACCAAGGCAAAACCTTTCGGAAGGTTTTCAACAAACTTGTATTTTTCTTGGTTTCTTCACCTTCCATACCTTCCTTTAAGCTATCCCCTTATCTTCATTGACTTCAAACACTTCAATGGGGCTTAACTCAAGCCATTTACATCTTTTCACCTACATATACACAAAACTCAATTAAAATGAAGATTAAACGCATTTCTCCCCAAATTCACGACAAAAGCAAGTATAAAAGGGTATATTAGCATACAATATATGAATATTTGTGCTAATCAGACCCTACAACTTGAGCTTTGCTAGTCCCTAGCAAATAGTTACTTTAAACTACAAACTATAATTTAAACTAATATCCATTCATACAAATAAACATCCAAACAATCAAATTCCAAAATCATATTGCAATTAAATAAATGGCATTGACCAATGACGAAACAAAACAGCTACGGTATTTCATTGATCATTTCCAAAATTTCTTTACAATGGGTTCAAGTTCCAAAACAAAACAGCCCAAACCCTAAGGACACTTCTACTAGGCTGATGAACTAACCCTACTATACATCCTCAAATCAAAAGAAACAAAGTACTAAAGTCCTCCTGAATTCTAACCCACTCCAATTTGATAACCAAGTCCAATTTGAATTCTAACACACTCCAAGTTTTATTACCAATCTCTTATTAATTCCATTTTCAATGAAAACTAAATATAAAATAACACCAACGACATTGTCATTAATAAGTTTTCACCAAAAGAAAAAAAATCACAACGATGCATTACAGGTTTTCTTGTTGTGGCTATCCAAATGCTCACAACGACCACAATGAATCTGTTGAATGAGTTCACCTCTCGACCTAATTCTTCGTTTGTTCATGCATCCAGGTTGAGGCTTAGATGATGGTGGCAAAATATGAACAGCTTAAAGCAAAATATTTGGACGACCAAGTGTCAGAATTGGGTTTATTGGGTCCACATATGCCTTTCTATATGTTCTCACACGGAAATAATAATCAATATACTCATATATATTCCACTCATTCTTGCGTATCGCCAAAAAAACATGCGAAGAAGGGAATTCATTAATCAGTCATTGATAACATGTGCATGTGCCATTCAAAATGTCAACAAAAACTAACGGGTATGAATTCACCTCGTACACATCATTACTAGATACCCTTATAGACCAAGATCTACCTTCATGAAATGATGCACTTATTATGGAGTCCATATTAAGAAATATATTACCATTCCAATTGTTAGAGTCTTTTAACCTACATCCCCTCTGGTCCATAATCTGACTCCTTATAGTATCAACCATACCAGTAATAGGTAAATGTTGTGCCTTTGAAATCCAAGTATTATAAGACTTTGCAACATTAGAAGACATCTCACCATATAGTTTCCCTAAAAAAATGAGCATTTGCCCAATGTTCAAGTGGAAGATTTGTCAGAAACCTGTCAATGTTTAGACCACCTTCTCGACAGAGAGATTCAATCTTCTCACTAAATAGAGAAACTGTCGGTGCACAAGCACACTCACGTAGCAACAAAACCATATGCTCCCTGATTTTATTGCAAAAATGACCTTTGCTACATTTGTCCTGTAAATTGGCTTTTAGAAGTTGCAAGAAAAAAGCATGATAAGCATTAGGGAAAACCTTTGGCATCACCTCCAAAAGACCCACATTTCGATTGGCCACAAAAGTAATCTCACGACCATGGTCCACAATATGCATCAACTATTGTAAAAATCAATTCCAATTTGCCTCGTTTTCAGAATCAACAACAACAAAAGCTAAAAGGTATAAACCTAAAAAAAATATTAATCAACTCAATGGACAACAATCAATCACAAGAAAACATTAGAATGTGACATTTATATGTGTGACATAATAATTTTAAATAAAATAACTTAATTTTCATCTTTGTCAATTGCCGAAAGGATGTTACCTTTATACTTGCCTTTCAAAAATGTTCCATTAACGAACAACAGAGGACGACAATAATTAAAGCCATTGATAAAAGCCTTGAAGGATACGAATAATCTTTGGAACCGATTAGTCTTGCCATCACAATCTAAAAATTGTGGCTGTTAGGATTGTTTGTAATTGCAGCATCAACATACCATCGTATTTGCTGGTACAACAACTAGTGATTCCCAAAGAGCTTCTCTCTTACTTTCTCAACTCTCATCCATGTTCGATCGTATGAAATTGTAAGACCATAAACTACAACACACCATCTTCAAATTTATGTCCTACATGTCTAATTTCATTAATCCACTCACATATTAACAGAACTTTCTCGTTATGTTGACTATGATGAGATAGAAAATCATCTTTCAAATCAGAATCATCATTCGGATTATGCACATCTTTAATTAAATTATTATGAGCATCCCCATTTGACTCATCATCATTGACATTTATCCTCACAGGAACATGATTGATATTAAGAGAACGTAGTATTTCAAACATATTCATGAGGTCTTCATCATTCTTCAAAATACAATTTGGGAGTTTAGGAAGTGTATATGACAACCCTACTGGCAAATGCCGCAACAACTCCCATGTATCACACACGCAAGTTAACACATTCTCAAATAGTGAAGACCTTAAAACTCAGATAATTGATGATTCATTCCCAAAATGACATAATTAAATAATCGTATCTTCCATCAAAATTCTCTAAAAAAATATATTTGAAACATATATTCCTCATTACAATGTATAAAAAAATAAAAAAAAAATTGTACAAATGTGTGGAAGACATACTTGATGCACTTCTTCTATTGCAACAATTGAAAGATGTATGCAAAACTTGCTATGGAATGGAGAAGGGAGAAAACGTATTTTATGAAATGTATACTTAACTCATCCGAATAACATAGAAATGGATGTTTGAATAACTTGTGTTCAATGATAGAGGATGATATAATTTAAAATTCAAACATGCTATAACATAAATTAGGAAACGGAATCTCAAATATAACTGTCAGATTTGTCTCCCATTAATAAAGAAAAAAGAAAATTTTGTAAAAGAAAATTTTAAAAATTAACAAAAGTGTATCTCCTCACCAAACATTTACACACAAAGGTACTTATACACATGTTTTATATTGAAGTATTTTTACACAAATAAGTAGTAAATGGTGTACTTTTTCACAATTTTCCCTTTTTTTTAATTTTCTTTCCTTTAGTTCTAGGCTCAGTATCCAATCTTAAGTTAGGATTTGTGGATCATGCCAATTATGGCTTGTACAACTTCCGCCAGCAAGAGTTCATGAAAAATAATATTGGTAGGTATGCTAAATGAAATCCATATAAGCATCTTGAGAATAGAAGACATCTTGCATGATTGGAGTATCACTTCCATACAGATGATGAAACCTTATAATTAGTTAATATCTCATGTGGTGTTCAAAGAAACTTTTCTTTTTTTTTTTTTTTTTTTGGGGGGGGGGGGGGGATGGGTGTGGTTCTTTCATGCCTTGACTTAGCACCTTTTGTGGTAGATTTTTGTGATATTATTTATGAAAATCTACAGTAAAAAATCTGAAATAAGTAGCAAAATGTTTGTTGTGTAGTTGAAAGGGTTTATATTTGCTACAAGTAACCCGCACCTAAAAATATTATGAAGGGAATGTCCTTTTTTATTATAGGCATGTGTCAATCAGTTATTGATGATTGTCTAGCTCTAACGTGTGTATATTGGTGCAAAATTATAGTTGGCAACTTCAAACCTTAACTGCTCACAATTGCTGCAAGCACAAGGTAATGGTAACACAAGAGAGAAGTAAAATGGATGGCTCAATGTATTTGAATCATTTGAATTTTTGTGAGTTGTTAAAAGATTGAGTGCAACTTCTTGATACATCTAGATTGACCTCTTGTCTATATATATTTTTTAAATTACAATGGAGTTGACTTTCAATGTACCAATCTTCTTTCTAGAAAACCATTCAACCCCATTGAAACTAGAGTTTCTTGGTCCTTTATTACGGTGGCAACTATCATAAATGGGGATTGATTTAGAAAATTTCGTTGGAGTTAATTTTGAATGCACCAGTCTTCTTTCTAGAAAGCCATTCAACCCCATTGAAACTAGAGTTTTTTAGTCTTTTATTATGGTGACAACTATTATTAATGGTGTTTGATTTGGTATATTTAGAACAAGCACGTGGTGCAATATAATATTTTATAGTGTTGATGTCATGAATGGCAATGTAGACTCTCTGATTTTTCCATTTCATTTGATAGACTTGGTATGATGGAACATTAATAATGGTATAATTTATGAGCACATTAAGAGTAATAGAACCATTCTTTTTAGGGAGAGAACAATGGTCAGTAATGTATTTACATATAGACTCATTTTGCATCAAAAAATTAGCAACAAATCCTATTTTGAAATTCATAGCTAGATTTTTTAACTTTTATTTCATAGTTTATCCATTTCACACTTTATAAATTCTTGAAAACGGCTTCTCAATACACCATTAAACCCAACTTTACGTCCAAAAAAATTTATATTTGGACTTAACAATAATTTTTTAATTCACTTCGTTTTATTAATATTTGTGACATAGATGATATTTTAAATGATCAGTGACACGCCTTAAAGAAGATGAAATAATTATTGAATAAAGGGAGGAGAGAGACAAATCATCAATTAGTCTGTCAAAAATTATTTAAATTTGAAACTGAGATTGTTGAGGTGTCTTAATCTCAACCAAAACATTAACATCCTAAAAAGAAAGCTTTTACTGTCTAAATTAAGAAGTGTCTCTAACACATATATTATGTAATAAAAACAACCTCAAATTGATTTTCCTTAACAGGAACCCAGAGATATGAAAAGGTAAATTACAAAGAGAAAAGACACAGCATTTATAACTTCTAGGGCTGGCAGTGAAACCAGGGTGGGGCGAAAGAGTAGTCTCCACCCCCTATACTCGCCAAGGTCTAGGCGATTAAGTTGTTTGCTAGGGCCTCAAAATATTTTATCCCTTTAATATAGTAAGATCTAATTTTTTTTTTTTTTATTTTTATGTTAAATATCATTTAAATTTTTAAAGAACTAAATTTTATGTTCAAATCAATATCTAATTTTTTAAATCCAAAATTACTCTACTTGGTTAAACCCAAATTTTAGAGGGCCTCCATAAAATTTACTCCTTCAGTATATAGGCATTTTTTTTAAAAAAAAAATTTGTATTTTAGTTATGATTCAAATTTTTAGGGCCCAAATTTTAAAAGTTATCTAGTTTTTTAGGTCTAAAATTACTCCTTCATGTGAGCTTTGATTTAAAATTTTTTAACTCTTTTAGGTGTGTTTATAGTTTTATTCCACTCACAAAAAGGTCTTATGCAACATCAACAGTCAAGTGAGTGATAAAGTATAATTAATGGACAATTAATAGAGTAATAAATGACAATAATATAAATATCAGGTCAACACGCAGATATACAGTGGTTCGGTCCGGGTGACCTACTTTACTTGAAAAACAGCAACGATAACCAAGAGACATTTTTTTTTTGATTAAGTAAGGTGAACGAGAGAAAAGAGTAATGGTTAGGCCCAGGAGGTATACAACAGCTAGGAGAGAGAAAACCTGTGTGGGGTTGTGTAGAGAGGTCTCCTCTCATGTAGAGAGTGTTTATAATTTACAGACACAGAGCCTTAGTTGAGGCGGTGATGTGAGGGTAAAGGTACTAGATCTT